>JAJOOH010001396.1:0-28843 GCA_029582605.1 Solanum gracilifrons
ATTTGTGTGCTAGGAGATATGACCCTCCAAAGTAGACCCTCGAAAAAGGCTTCACTTGGAAATTTTGGATTTTGATACGGTTGCTCTAAAATTTGGGTTAGACCCATCTCCCACTCAATTTGACCCCCTAAACAAGAATATGAAGTCGAATTTTCAAAAACCAAAGCGGATTTTTTTTTATATAGCTAAACAAGTTTCCGGTAACTTCCGAAGCACATTTTTAAGAACTTTTTGGGTCATTTCACTAGGCCTAGTTTTAGGCAGCCTAGGTTCCCTAACCATGGCCTACACCCAAAGCCCTAGCCCTTTCCCTTAACCCTTGACGTTAACCCCCACGTTTATGCTCTAGTTTAACGTATCATTTTCTGAGTCGTTACATTATCCCCCATAGGAACATTCTTCCTCGAATGACACTTTAAACACTTTAAGGGATAACCACTCAAGACTAGTAGCCCATCATGCTTGACACATCAATATAATGCACAAAATCATAGGAGGAAACTTCAACTCCACAACAATATTCTGAATGCATCATAAGAAAGTAGGACCTACATCTACAAACTCATTATGCACAAAAACATCACATTTCTCATTTCGTTAGAAGAATTTTCCTTCTCCAACTCACATCATGCTCATTACAACACCATAAGGCAAAATATGCAACTCTTCTCAAAAACAGATTTAAGCACATTCAACAAGTCCACTCATGAAGTTTTTAGGAAACTCGTTATAGATGCACATGAACACAATCATGAAAACTCGTTTTCTCATTTAAACATAAATTTCATCAAAACATGCATAACATAGGGAGACCATGGAAACACATTTTCACACATGATTCATAAACATGAAACAAGCTACATGGAGCTCTTGGTCTCAAGCTTGAGTAGAAATACAAGAAAGTGATAAGGATATCGGAATTTTCAACAATATGACTATTCAACATACCATCTCCCCCTTAAGGGTAAACCCATTCTAATGCAAACATGAAAATAACATAAGAACCTCAATACAACATTCACGGTCTATAAAGAACTATTACATACCGGTGCTTTCGTCCGAAATAGCTCCTTTTTCCTTGTTAGCTTGAAGAAAATAGAAACAATTCCTCTTTGGAGCATCAAGATCCGGGCCTTTAAGAGAAGCTTCCTTAGCCTCCCTTCCTTTGGCCGCAATAGTAGGGCAATCTCTCGCTTGGTAATCATTCTTCCCACAATCATAACACCCATTAGTACCGGCTAGGCATTTCCCATAATACCTTTTTCCATAAGTGGTGCAAGTAGGTTTAGAAAATTGAGATCCACCAGCTTTCTCTTGGTTAACCTTAGGAGTGCTTGAAGAATCTTGATTTGGAGCTCTCTTCTTGAACCTAGGTTGACCTTGCTCATCGATCCTAGACCTCTTCAACTCCCTATTCGCCCTCTTGAGTTTTGACTCCTCAATAGATTGAGTATACACCATAAGTCTAGAAATGTTCAAATTATCATAGAGCATCGCTGTATGACAGTCTTCCTCAAATAGGTCAGATATCCCATAAATAAACCTACTCATCTCATCTCTACGATTAGACACCAAAGATGGAACATACATAGACAATTGGGTAAACTTCAAGGAGTACTCTTGGTCACTCATATTACCTTGCCTAAGGTTGATAAAATCCTCCACCTTGACCTCCCTCTTCTCACGGGGAAAGTACTTACCAAGGAACGCTTTCTTAAACTCCTCCCATTCTATAGGACCCACTCATATAGGACTATTGCTCTTTCATTGGGTAAACCAAATTAGGGAAACACCTTTCAATTGGTAGGTGGCAAGTTCCGCTTTTTCAATGGAAGTCACTCCCATAGCATTGACTATCTTATAAACCTCATCCAAAAGGTGTTGGGGATCCTCTCCCACCTGGGAACCTAGAAAAACTGGAGGATTCATCTGCACAAAGTCCCTCAACCTAGAAGCCATAGTACTCTCAATAGCATTCATTTGAGGCCCCACATCTATAGTAAGTTGGGCCATCATAACTTGGGCAAAGGTTAGAAAAGACGACCTAATTTCATCATTAGTCATGGCTGGAGCATCAACTGGAACTTAGTTGTCTTGAGGAACTTGGTCACCTTAAGGACCATGAAGGAACTCCCTCATCTACAATCTCCTCTTCCACTCTCCTTGTGGGCGTCCTTCTTGTATTCATATCCTATAAACACAAGAAAAAGATTAGGAAAAAAGACACCTATAGAGCTAAACTCTAAGGCACGAGTTCAAGAATAAAGAAAGAAGTTTAACTTCCTAAAGGCCTATAGCCTCTCACTCAGAGATGTGTTGCGACAAACACTGATGAACATGACTCTACTAGACGTGGCTTGTGAGACATCAATCCTAAGAACTATATCCAAAATCTTGTGCTCTAATACCATGTTTGTCGTGACCCGGGGCTACTCCTAGATGCAACACGGCGTACAAGACTTGGAAGAGCCTCATACAAGCCTCATAACATTCATAACATTCGATATATAGAAATTGTGCGTAATTAAAAACTTATTTAAGTTCAAACAATCAAACTTCATTTAAAAAGATAACGGAAGTCTATAGTCTCACATGGCAGTCTAAACAATGTCTTGAAAAATAAAGTAGGGTCACGGCCCTTTACAATCGAAAAGTCTAACAAATGACTTTTACATGAAAGAAAGAAACATCTAAACACTTGTCCTCGATCTATGAGGACATACCACTTAGTCTTGGAGAACTTTCCATCCAAGCCCTTGATTTTGTGAGAAGCAACTCACTTGCCGGAACCTACACTTGTAGTAAATATAAGAGAAATATGGGTTAGCACACAAAATATAACGATGTATGATGACCATCCAAAACCATGCTTTAAAAGGGACATTTTGGTTGGAAACCATGCATTACGCCACTTTTTATAAATATCATGTACATTAATATAAGAGACATAAAATACAAATATAATTCTAATAAAAGTGATCACATTAGATTTGAACATAATCAACATGTAAACTAATACCTTCACATTATTCCTTCACCTCAAGTAACCCTCATGATATAACTTGTGCAATGTATGGATAACGTCCCATACTACCACCCACACTAAAGTACTACATTAAGGTCACCAAAAGCGAACTTACCATTCATCCTTTCCATCTTCACACAATACGCATACATAAGAGATATAAATATTTCATATGTCATGGAAAGGGAAAATAACTGATAATATAACCCAAGTATAGCATGCATCATTACATTAGACATTTAAGAGTCAACATTCTTCATTAGCTTCATTCAGAGAACTTTCATAGATTAGTCATTAAGACAATAAAGAACTCACTCTGACCCTCTCAATGCCTACTCCTGCAATGCATGAATGGCATCCCATACTACGACCCACACTTCATAGAACTTCTCAAGAAACCATAATGCATATCTCACATGATGGGAATAAGCAATAACCGACATAGACCATGAGAGAAAACCATGGAATCCGGTGTCATATAACCCGACACCATAAAAAGCTGTCCTACTTGCCTAATGTAGAATTTGATACATTTAGCTTAGGTGGATCCACTAACTAGACCTATGTGGGCAGATAGCTTATGAGATAAGGAAGATGATCATTGAAACCCTCCTTAAACATTGGAAGAGTCTCCATCTCACCAAATCCACCCGGTGCTTAGCCTCCATTCCCATAGAGTATGTTCCTTACTTTAACATTATTACACATGAGAGGGTGACATTGGCCTACCAACCCAAAGTACCTTCATTAACACATGAAAGGGTGCCATAAGCCTACCGATTCAAGGTACATTAATTAACACATGAAAGGGCACCATAAGCCTACCGATTCCAGGTACTATAGGAAAGCTCATTGAATGTAACGACTCGGAAAATGATAGGTTGAACTAGAGCCTAAACGTGGGGGTTAACGTCAAAGGTTAAGGGAAAGGGCTAGGATTTTGTGTATAGGCCATGGTTAGGGAACCTACGCCGCCTAAAACTATGTCTCGCTACTGCCTACCAAGACCACGTGGGCCTTCATGAACCAAGGTGGCCACTACGAGTCATGGTGCCACCCCTGGTTAACTACGAGTTTTGAGCCTAAAATTAATTGAACAAACATGAATGTGCTCTCAATTGAACAAACATGAATGTGATGCCAAATGAAGTTGCATAGGCAATATGTGAACTTTTTACATCTCGTTGTGACTAGCCGATTATCAAATTGAGTCTCTTGTGATGAACATTGCACACTAGCAAAAGTGTGGAGTCTTGTTTGACATTGGTGTCAATGCCTTGAGTGATGAGCTTACCATGAGCCATGTGTGATGACAGAATTTTCTCCGTTAGTCCGGTTGGCTAAGTGATGCAACCTCTTGAAATAATCTTAGGCAACAAATTTGAAAGAGTTAAACAATTTAACATTACACCTCTTTTGTGACCTCCCTTGTGAGTGTGTTAACTTTGCTTGAACACCCATTGAGCCTTACCCTTTTCTGGAAAGGAACTTGAGAAGTTGAGACCTCTTTTTATTCCTTCACCCGTAATCCTCATGAATTGTGGTTATTTGAATAGCCAACTTAGGCCAAAAGCCTAAAATTAGGGGTGTGGTGAAAATAAAAGGTAAATTAGGAAGTGCAAAGATGCCCCCCTTTACCCATGGTTTTGTGAAAGATGGAACCCCTCCATACAAAAATAAGGAAAGAGAAAATACGAAAAAGAAAGAGAATGAAAATGTTGTGAAATAAAATTGTGAAAGTGCAAAAGAAATGGGGTGTCTGTTGTTCCATGGAAAGTGAATCATGGGGTGAGTTTTGAGCATGAATAAGAATGATGAAGAAAAAGAAAGTAAGTGTTGTTCATACCACATCTCATGAGTATAATAGCCACTGAGCCTAAATGACCGTATCTTTCCACTCGGCCCCGTTACAAGGGTTAAAAAGACCTTTTTGATTTTGTGTGAGCTGAAACGAATGTTGATTGGAAAATAAGGGCAAACCTATGGGTAGAGTCATGCATATTTTTCATCTTTGTGAGTGTGAGAGATGTTGTGATTTTGGAGCTATAAATTATTGAACTAATTGTGTGTGAATATGGAATCATCTTTGTGTGAGGGGCATATGAGTACCTCTGTTGAGCTTGAACCTGCATTTGAATCAAGTATGGTGAACTTGAGAATCTTTGTTAATGCTTAGTCATAATTTGAACCTTTGAGTGCAAAATTGATCCTTGCATGAGTAAGTTGAGTCTGGTTGTTTGCATTCATGATTGAGTCTTGTGTAGCACTGTTTAAGAAATCCTTTTTGAACTGCTGAACTTGAGTTTTACTTAAGGACAAGCAAAAGTTTAAGTTGGGGGTGTTGATGAGTCCGAGATTTGGACTCATTTAGGGATTTGTTAATAATGATTTAGTGTCCTCAAATGGTTTTTTTGTGCCAATAAATGATGTAAAACCCTTGATTTCTAGGTATATGGATTGAGGAACAATGTAAGGACCCTAATTTGCAAAAAGGAACAAATCAAGCTAAAAGCAAAGGAAGCCTAGTGATCGACAAGTCTATTTGGAGAGTCGCCGAATGGCTTCTTGACCACTAAAAGTTCCAGTGTGCCAAGCTCTTAAGGATAAAATCTAGTTGGTGACAGACAGGAGCAGTCGGCGGATCGCCGAGAGGTTCCGCAATGCAGTGTTGGATCTCCCAAAGGTACAAACCTTGAGGATGCTGTAGGCCAAGACCGAAATGCGATGAAATTGGCTAAAGGGCGCATCGTCGAGTGGATCGGGGGCCCCGACTTACTGTGTTGAATGGATCTTCACAACACACTTTTGGCGACTATAAATACGTGTTTGAACATTTAGTTTAGGGAGAATCATCTATCTTATTTATCATTACATTGAGTATTTGAGTTTTTATGAGAGATTTGTAAGTATTGAGAAAAATTTTCCTTAGCTTTGAAAAATTGAGGTTTTTCGCTTTTGAGAAATTAGAAGTGGGTCTTTGAGATTCTTCAATTTGAACGTTTGTCAAGACAAAGTCAATCTTACCCGACTGATGGAGACACAACTTGGTAACAATTTTTCTCTTTTTATGATGTCTAGCTAAAACCCCAATTCTTGGGGTGTGATTATGGGCTGATTTAGCTTATGGGTATTGCTAATTGTTAGTTTAAATGTTGTTTAGAAGTGACTTCAATCATTAATTGTTGTTCAATTTAAAGAATTTTAGTTGCAAATGTAGTTCTACACTTATGTTTTTTGCTTGTCCGAGAGAGAAATTTTAAAACCAAGATTATTGATTGATGGTCTGTGGGTATTGGGTTGTCATGGGGTCATCTAGAGAGAGTGCATCCTAAACCCATTTCCACACATTCAGCTCGAGATAGTGAATGGACTAAAGTGTAGGCTGTCCCTATTTTGTATGCTTGTTTATGTTCGAGAGAAATCAACTTTATTCGGGGTAAAATCATTCAAGAGAAAGTTTACCTCCTCTATAGTCTAGTTTATTCACTAATTTACAGTTATTTTCTAACAGTTGCAATTATCCATTTGTCTATATTAGCCTTTAATCGAATCACATCCCAAGAACTTGTCTCATTATTGTTATTTTTGTATTGTTTTGTTGTTGCTGTAGTTGATAATTAAAACCAAAACCCCATTATTTGACATTCGTGTCACCCCCTAATTTGAATTACGTTTTTATTCGTAAATGTCTATTCCTATGGCTGCTTTGAACATATTCACACTTTACCCTTGAATATTAAACACAAACCACTCCCTGTGGGATTCGGCCCCAACTCATTTAATTGGGTTATTATATTGACTAACGATCATTGACGCTTAAAACTGGATTAAGTTTCCTTGAAACGTTAATCAAGAGGCCCTCCATAGACCGTCTGTAGTAGCTTACTTAACCGATGAAGCTCTGAACCTCAATAACCGAAGTCGGCCTAGCCCAATCACAAATAGCCTCTATCTTCACTTGATCTACCATGATACCACCCATGGACACCATGTACCCCAAGAATGCTACAAAATCAGCCTCAAACTCACACTTTGAGAACTTGGCATAAAGTCGATGATGTCTCAAAGTCTGGAGCAGAATCTTCAAATGCAGCTTACGATCACTCCATCTCCGCGAGTATACACAAATATCATCTATGAACACAATGACGAAAAAATTAATACACGGTTTGAACACCCGCGACATTAATTACATGAAGGTAGCAGGGGCATTAGTCAACCCAAAAGACATCTGTAGGAACTCATAGTGTCCATACCAAGTCCTAAAAGCATTCTAAGGGATGTCCACTTCCCTAAACCTCAGTTGATCGTAACCATACCTCAAATGAGTGTTCAAAAATATTTCAGCAACCTTACATTTGTCAAATAGATCATCAATCCTAGGTATGGGGTTGCGGTTCTTCTTTGTCACCATATTCAATTGCCTATAATCAATACATGTTTGCATTGTACCGTCCCTCTTATGAACAAAAAGAACAGGAGTGATCCAAGATGGGACACTAGACCTGATGAACCACTTAACCAAGAGGTCTTCAGGTAGAACACTAAGATCTTCAGGAGCTATCTCATATGGAGGAATGGAAATAAGTCGAGTACCTGATTCAATCTTGATAGTGAAGTCAATATAAGAAACCGGGGTAGGCCAGCTAGGTTGCTAGGAAACACGTATTCAAAATCACGGACAACTAGAATGGACTCAACTGTGGGAACCTTTCTACTTACATCATGTACATAGGCCTAATAAGACAAACATCTGCTAGTCATTTGCCACCGAGCCTGAACAAAAGAGATCACTCCAACTGGTGTGCTACTAGAGTAGCCCTGCCATACCACTAGGGGACCACTAAGCATGGCTAAGGTAATGGTCTTAGAGAAGAACTCTAAAACTGCATGGTAGGGAGATAACTAGTGCATGCCCATAATAAAAGCAAAATCAAGCATATCTACCATTATAAGGTCAGTCCCTGTGTCACTCCCAGGATAGTAACTAAGCAAGATCAAAACACCTGATCAACTACTAAAGACTCACCCATGAGGTTCGACACACGATACAACGCTGATATAGGATCACAACTCATTCCTAAACAAGAAGCATAATATACATACACAGGAAAATATGTGGAACCAAGGTCAAATAAAGTCGGGGAGGGATAATTACGTAAAAGAATCATACCTGTGATTAAATCATATACTTGTGCCATCACTGGATTTGCATAAAAACGACCATGTCCACCTCTACATTGGCCATCAGTCCTACCACCTGACCACCCTCCCCAAGTACCACTCTGAATACCCTGTTGTCTATTGCGACAATCTTGACTCTCACCTTGACCTCTAATTGGTGGTGCGGTTTGTGGAGCTAGTAGAGGTGCCTATGGGAGTGGAGCAAGTCTTCTACGTAAGGGCAATATCTTTCCATTGATCTAACTAACCACAATAAAAACAACCCAAAAATGATTTTCTCCCTTAAGAATGGCCACTACAACCTGATGTTCTAGTTTGGGACCCATGAGTCTAGCGAGAGCCACCATTACTCTAGCTATACAGATCACCGTCTAAACTCTTCAATAGGGACTAAATAGGACAACTAGGTTGACCCTACTGAAACTCCTATCAAGACCTATAATGTGAATCTCTAGGCCTTGAATGGGACCCATTATAACTACCCTCATATCTTGCTCTCTTGTCGCCACCCCCTTGGACATCATGATGGAGCTGTTGAATAGTACGGGCATGATCAACAAAATCTAGAAAAGAGCAAGCTGCTGAGACCATAGATTGATCCTCATTCCGCAGTTATAGTCTCAATCCTTGAACAAAACACCAAACCATTTATTCCCTATAGGTAGAATCATGGTACCATGGCAAGAGAGGTCGTGAAACCTTGTCTCATACTGTGAAATATTTATGGAGCCCTACTCCAACTTGGAGAATTGATCGTGAAGGTGATCTCTGACGTTGCGAGAAATAAACATTGCGAAGAAGGCGTCAGAAAACTTGGTTCAAGTGATTAGAGGCGACCCAGCTATCCTAGTCTCAATAAATGTACGTCGCCATTCCGTGGTTGCACCATAAGGGGGATACACAATGAATTCAACTCCTTTTAACTCCCCAAAATAAAAGGTATGTTGTCACTCATGACAATTATTCAGAAACTCATAGGCATTCTTACCCACAACCCCAGAAAACCATAGAGGTGAAAGTCTCAAGAACACTCTCAACATCGTCTACTCCTCTGGTTGCATGAATTCAGCTGCAATCACAAGCTGAGCTCCCTTATGTGGTACATGGGCTCTGGGTGCCTCTGCTACAGGCTGATCCTACTGATTTGGTGTTGGCTTAAGTGTCGGTACTAGCGTTGGTGCTAGTATTAGGGTATGTTGCATGCCACCACGCACTGTCAAAAGTTGAGTAATGGCTACACAATGTAGACCCTAAGCGTAACATGTCGTATCGAACCCGAGAGGCCCTACACAAGCCACTTAGCATACAACATACAAGATAATAGATATAAAAAGTTTAAAAGTAGCATTTCGTATAAAAGAGATTTCAAAAGAAAAAGTCTAAACATAAGTCTCAAAGTCATTTATTACATCACAAAGAAAGTGTTTGTTACATAACCTAACATCATATACAATGTATGAAAACTAAAATGACATGAAAGCGATAAAGGAATCTTGGCCCTCATAACATGAGGACTCACCAAGCATCAAAGCTCAAATGAATCAACTAGACATGAGTATGGGTAATAGGAGCGACAAAATCTACATTAGTAAAACAATGTAGGCACAAGTATGCATGTACATGGACTGTACCAACTATGATAGCAATGCATAAGTGTTATGAAATCATTCTTGAATGATTTTATATGACATGCAATGCCCAAGATAAATCATAAAATAACATATTAGGAAACATAAGTCATAATCATGGTCAATTTAGTCTAAACATCTTATAAAACACTTTTGAGATACCTAAGATAATAGCATTAGTTCATTATTGTGGGAAGTTTTCCTTTAACTGACATAAACCATGTGACCTATAACATGGAATTTGGTGTCTATCCCACACTGTAAAGAGATCCTTACTTGCCAAGGTAAGAACCATAAACTTGAACTAAATTAGATCCAGTAGCTATTATCTATCTAAGACAAACCTATGGAGGCACATAGTTATGGGACATGAATAATAGCCGCTTGTCCACTCTGTACTAAGCATTAATACCACAAAATAATCATTAATCTTAAATTGTCTTTTTATTCATGGTAAAGCAAGATTAAGTAGTCAATCCAAGCTATATTTCATTTAGAATAACTTCTTAATCTTTATTAAACTTAGGTGAGAAAATCTTTCAACCTTATGAATTTTTTTTGTGAGACAACCGTTTCACAATTATATTTTGAGTGGTATGTGAAAAATCCTTTTAGAAAAACAACAACATCTATGCATTACTCTCAAAGAAACCTTAAAGCACTTATCAATTTCATAAAGGAAACATGGATATTTTCCTAATTTCATCTTTCATAGTTCATATGTTTCATCAAAGGATCATAGTCTAAAAATCATGGTTCATGAATGGGTTCATGTGAAATCAACGTAAAACATGTAATTATTTCAATTCATGCATAAAAATATGGAAGACAATCAACTGGATCATAATATATAAGAACCCATGAGATTGAATAAAACCCTAACTTCGGTTGGAGGTTTTGACATTTAAAATTAGATAATTTTGGAATCCTATGGAGGAAAGGACTCCATAGGTGAATATTATCATACCTTAATTTCAAATCCCAGAAATATTAGAGGATTTGAGAACTGTGGTTGAACCCTAGTACTTTTTCTTCTTCCTAAGATATGAGGGAATTTAGGAGGATCACTTCAGATAGTTTTAGGGAATTTTGTTTAATGAGTTTAAAGTGGTTAATTTAGGGGCTTAAAATCATTATACAGGGTTCGGTGTAGAAGGAAAAATATCATAGTTTGGGCATTAACAAAATAGTGAAAAGACTAAAAAGGCCTTCAAAATAATTGTCGACCACCATCTACGGATTGGACCTACGGTACGGACCATACTGGTCAACCGTAGAAAGTGATTAATGAATCTTAATTTTTTCAACTTTCGATAGAACATATGTTGAGCTCATAGGTCTTCCTATGGACTGTAAATTCTAACCGTAGAACCCAACTTTAAGCTTTAAAATTCAACTAAGTCTAGAGTCACCTACAAGATCTATCTACGACTCATACAAAGGATAACAAACCATCCTGGTGAACCATAAAAATAGTACTAAGACTTGATTTAAAAAAAATATTTTTCCCCAGTTACTACGCTTTCTCTCTACATCTCATAGACGCTACCATGGTCCGTAGATAGGACCCATAGACATAGAGACCAGTCCAAAGTTGTGTTTTTCCTTATTTATAAATCCGACGTGGTACAATATCTCCCTCTTGGGAACATTCTCCTTCGAATGGAATCAAGACATCGTAAGGAGGGTAAAAAGAAGATCTAAAACCCAACAAGAATACAACTTAATCAATATTACCCAGCCAAGGAGGAATATCAAATTTAAGCTCAAACATATTCAAAACATCATTTCATAGGGTATACATACAAATCTTTTTGAAATACATATAATCATTAAAAATATCAATGAAGTTCACTCATTTTCTTAAAAATAAAGTTTTCATTAGCATATGTTCATGAAGAAACAAGAGTATAACAAAGGCGCATGAAACCACAAGAGTGAGGAACAAGATACCACAGGATAAAAAAAGGTGGGAGGGAAAGAGATGAGGATAACAGGATTTCATATCAATCGGCCTCCCAAGTAGCACCCCAACTCCTTGATTCCTCTATAATACTTTAACGGATGCAAGTTCCTTATTTCTATGCTTCTTAACTTGTCGGTCAAAAATCTCAACCAGAACATCTTTATACGAAAGATTCTCTTAACTACCGAACCTTCCTAGGGAACAATGAATGTCGGATCTACAACACAATTCTTAAACAAGGAGACATGGAAAATAGGATGTACCCATGCTAAATCATTAGGCAAATCAAGTTAATAGGAACCTTTACCAATACACCTGTAAACCTAATATAGGCCCATATAACATGGACTTAGCTTCCCTTTCTTCCCAAAATTCAACACACTTCATGGGTGAAATTTTCAATTACACCCAGACATGTACATCAAACAGAAGGTCTCTACTTCTTACATCGGCATTGGACTTTTGTTGTCTTTGAGTTATATTCAACCTTTCTCTAATAAGCCGAACTTTCTCCATAGACTCATTTACCAACTCAGAACCTATCAAGGAAACTTCACTAACTTCAAACAAACCTATAGGAGATCTCAACCTCCTACAATCAAGACCCCTAAATGGAGCCGTACCAATGCTTGAATGATAGATATTTCTGTAAGCAAACTCAATCAAAGGTAAATTATCATCCCAATTACTCTTGAAGTCAATCGCAGAAACTATGAACATATCTTACAAAGTTTGGATAGTACGCCTCACTTGCCCATCAGTTTGAGGGTGAAAGGTCATACTAATCTTAACACGAGTACCAAGGTCCTTTTGGAAAGACTTCTGAAATAGAGAAGTAAATGGGTACCACGATCGGATATAATGGATGAGGTCACTCCATGCAATCTACCCATTTTCCTCAAGTACAACTTGGTTGTCACAACCGAGGAGTACCCGCTAGATGTGACAAGCCGTACTGTACCCCGAAAGGTCTCATACAAGCCCCTTAGCATATCATAACATGGTATTAAACATTATGCGTAATTTTAAAACTTTATCCATACAATCGAAGTTTTTTATAAAAGTAAGCGGAAGTCTAACTTGTTTCAATTAGCCATCTAATACAATCTTTGAATAAAAAATAGGGTCACAGCCCTTTCAACATAATTCGAAAGTGAAATATCTAGAAAGAAATTACAAAGGACTCATACGTCCTAGAATCTTGAGGACTAAGCACAAGCTAGGAGAATAGTCGATCCAAGCTTAAACCACAAGATGATCAACTTAAGAATCAAAACCTATATTTTAGTGAAAATTTTAGAAAATATGGGTTAGTACAAAAATGCACTAAGTATGATAGACATGCATAAAAATCTTTAGAACATGCTAAAAAGGACATTTTAGTTGAAAACCATGCTACATACAAAGTTTGAGAAACATCATGAAGTTTAGTGTTAAACATAAGTCACAAGCATATTCAACATATAGATCATCATAGCATAATAAAAACATAGCATAAGTACCCTCAAAGTTTACTTGTGCAATGCATGTGTAAGATCCTACAGTCCTACTCATACCAAGTAAAGCTTCTTGATTAGTCATAGTTCATAGATCATACCATCCTAGTCAACACTTACATCATCATATAAAAATAGAACCTTCTGATAAGTAACCCTAAGTTATACTTGTGCAATGCATGGATGAAGTCTCATACTCCCATCTATACTAAGAACCACTTTTAGGCCACCATAATCATATTTACCATTATTTTATCTCATCTTAATTATTACTCATAGACAAGGAAACCTTCACATTTACTAAGCCATATCAAGGAAAGCAACTCATAGCAATAATCCACATTAAGCATTCATCATAAGCACATTCATTTCATTAATCATTATACCACAAAGAAAAACACCATAAATACTCTCAAAGCCTACTTGTGCAATGCATGGATGAAGTCCCATACCCCCACCCACAATAAGTAGTGCATTCTTGAGAAGCCATATGTCATAAACATTCATTGTGTGCTTAAGCCTTAACCGACATAGACCATATGAGCAAATCATGGAATACGATGTTACCCACACTGAAAAGGGTATCCTACTTACCTAAGGTAGAACTATTAACATTTACCTTAGGTGGATACACTAGCTAGAAACTTATAAGGGCACATAGCTATGAGATAAGAAGATTGCTACTAGATACCCCAACTCAACTCACGTATGGGAATTCATCTCAAAAGATTGCTACTAGAAACCCCGCCTAAACTCTTGTAAGAGCTTCCATCTCATATCAATATCCACTTGGTGCTTAGCATTATTCCACACAGAGTACTTAAAATTTCATTACTTTAGTTCACTATTATGGGATAAAGAGATTGTTACTAAATACTCCGCCTTAACTCACGTATGGGCATCCATCTCATCCCAACATCATTCGTATGATAGCTCATAGATTCAAAAGTGATAATAGCCTTTTAACTACGAATCCCATATTGTGAGAAAACCATTTACAACATGCCATTATCATTCATAAGTATACAATTGAGAATAGTCTTTCAATCAACAAATCATCATTAACGTAATCATATAAACTTCATTCATGAGTGTGTGTATGTGAGAGTAGCCTTTCAACAACACCAAAATTTCACCATAGTAATAATCTCATTATTCTCAAGGTATTCATAAGCATATACATAAGCTTTATAATCATGCATAATTCTCATAACTTGCCCTTCAAGGACCGTATATAATTTTTCATAAACAAAACTAGAATTACTATATTAGACATGGATGATAACATAATTCAAGTAATCAATACATAACATTCATAATTCTATCACATTCTACTAACATCAATCAATACCCACAGTTTAAGATCCACTTTGAGAAAATAGAGGAATTCATCATAAAATCATAAATAAATCATCAATTTGATCATAATATAAAGTAATTAAATCATTGAAATCATTTTTGAAGTGAATACATGACTTGGACTAAAACCCTAGCTCTTTCGGATTTCTTACTCTGAAATTTGGGGTTTTGGAGGGGCTCTATGGGTGAAGGCTACCCATAGATGAAAAGCTACCATACCCTATTGAAGATTTACCTCGAATTTGGGGAGAAAACCTCAATTCTTCAACCCTAGCTTCACCTTTCTTCTTTTTCTTCCTTGGAAATATAGAGAGAGTTTATTTGGAGGAACGTTGGTTATGGAATTTTGGTTTTGGGATTTATGACATGAATGAGTTAGTTAATGACTTATAAAGTCTTATATAGGTCTATTAAAACAATATAAAATGACCTCATATTAAACTAACCTACAAGGAAATTACCTAACTAACCCTTACCTTTGGCAGACTCGGGACAGTGTTGCAGGCATGACCCACGACCACCACCCACGAAACACCTCCCAATCTATTGGACCTCCTCCTACTGACTTATTTTTCTTCCATTGAGTATACCAAACTTGAGCAACGTCCTTCAATCGGTAAGCGGATAGCTTCGCTTTTTATACCGAAGTCACCCCCACGGCATCAATTATTTTATAAAACTCATCCAGGAATTCACGAGGATCCTCTCCCACTTTGGAACCAAGAAACATGGAAGGGTTCATTCTAGAAAAATCCCTCAATCTAGAAACCGCGGAATCCACATTAGGGTTAACATGACGCCGAACATATCTATTGGCTTGAGCCTTGATGGCTTGGTCTAACATTAGAAAAAATGACCTAACCTCGACATCTGACATAGTCAGATGATTGATCAAAGCTTGAGGAGCTTGATTATCTTGGGGAAGAGTGATGAGTCAACCATATGGACTCATTTAGGGCTTTATTTTAATAGGTTTAGTCTCCTCAAATATACATTTTTTTGTAAAAAGAAACAAGGGAGCTGAAAGAATGAAGAAAAGAAGGCCTTAGGATCGCCTAATCTATTGGGCGAGTCGCCGAATTACCAGTGTCTCGCCTAATGATCCAGTGTTCCAATCACTGAAGGAGAAAATCAAGTCGGCGATAGAAAGGAGAAGTTGGTAAGTCAGCAAATGATTCCGCGATGCACTGTTATATCACCCAAATTTTCAGAACTTAAGGTTGATGAAGGCCAAAGCAGAAAGGTGATGGAATTGACCAAAGGGTGGCTTGCCAAGTGGATCGGCAATCCTGACTTATTGCGTCGAATGGCGCTTCGTAGCATATTTTTTGCAACTATAAATACATGTTTGAATTTTTAGATTAGTATGAGTCTTTAATCAGATTTTAATCTAGTTTTCATTATTGTTCAGTTTTCAAGTGAGAGAGCTTAGAACTGAGTTTAGAGAGAATATTTCCTTAGCTTAGAAGATTTGAAGATTTCTATTTTTGAGAAATTGGAAGTGGATGTTGAGGATTCTTCATCTTAGACAATTGTAAAGATTAAATTAATCTTACCCAGTTGATGGAAACACAATTTGGTAACAATTTTTACCTTTTTATGATGTCTAGCTAACACCCCAATTCTTGGGGCATGATTGTGTCATTATGGGTTGATTTAGCTGCTGGGTATTGCTAATTGATAATGTAAATTCTGTTTAAAAGTGATTTCATTCAGTAATTGTGGCTTAATCTAAAGGTTTGTAGTTCAAAATGCAACTCTACCTTCGTGTTTTTGGCTTGCTCGAGAGAGAGCTTTTAAAACGAAGATTACAGATCTTATGGTCTATGGGTATTGGGTTGTCATGGTTTCAGCTCGAGAGAGTGGATGGACTAAAGCGAAGGCTGTTCTTAATTGCTAATTATTGGTGTTCGAGAAAACCAATTTGATTCGGGGTAAATTGTTCAAGAGAAAATTTATCCCCACAAAAGTCTAGCTTATTCACTGATTTACAGCTATTCACTATTAATTGCAATCTCCCATTTGTCTACCTTATCCCATAATACAATCACATCACAAGAACCCGTCTCTATATTTGTTATTTTCATGTTATTTGTTGTTGTAGCTGATAGTTGAAACCAAATCCCCCTGATATTTGACACTTGTGTCACCTCTAACTTGAACCATGCTTCTATAACGTTAATCAAATCAAAATGGCGCCACTGCCAGCGGGTTGTGTTACTTCAGAATTTTTGGTTAAGTTGAATTTTGTTCTTGTTAGTCATAGTTAAACTTACTTAATTTTTAGTTTCGGTTTTTGTGTTGCTGTTTTGAGTAGAGACTTGGAGCATATTTTGTAGCAATAGGAACCCAATGGATCACCCTACTTCAAGATTGATGATCTTTAGAGATAACATCTTAAATTTCAAGCAATTGGAGGGTGAGTCCATGTATGAGTTGTGACAAAGGTTTAAAGTCCTATTGTTGTAGTACCAAACTCATGGAATCTCGGATAACATGCTACTGGACTGCTTCTATAGGGGTCTTGGTCAACAAAATAGAGGAGTGGCCGACCAAATGATTTCGGGAGGTCTCTCACGACTACCATATGCAATAACAGTCCATTTCCTTGATCACATGGCCCAGACCAACAAGGAGACTGAGAAAGACTAGATTTTGGCCATACTTTTGACTCAGCTGGATCTAGTGGCCAAAAAGATCATGGAATTGGAGGCACCAGACAAAAAGAATGCCCGGTATACTCCCCCTCATGAGCGTATAAAGACTAAGGTGCACGAGGGTGGACAAACAGAAAAGATATTCTCACTCATTCTTCACAAAGTCGAAGAATAAGACAAAATGTTGAATGAGATAAAAGAGAATGTCTCACTACTAAATCAGATGACTGCTTCCCATTCTATATCGGTTCAGCGGCTAGAGACCCAAATGGGTCATGTGTTGTCTCGTCTCTACCCCACAAATCAAAATTGAGTGGGGAAGTCGTGCAACGACGTTAACTAAGGCGCTTCTTGGGAGGCAACCCAAGTGCTTAACGCTTTATTTATGGTTTAAGAAATAATGGTGTGTTGATTGTGCAGGTCGAAGTGTGGATATTATTTGGAAAGTTCATGTTGGCGAGCTAAAGGTCCAATCGGCACGTCGCTGAAGAGGTTGGCGAGCCCGACCTAGTCCGTCGTTGGACTCAAGACAATTTTAAATTGGAGTCTGTAAAACTTGGTAAATCCAAGAGCAATTTGGTGAATTGTGGACCAGGTCGGCGATCTCGATCTAGTCCGTCGTTTGGACCCCCACATTAACTGTTCGTCTTGGGAAATATGTCTCCGAGTGGGTCCGTGAGCACGACTAATTTCACCAAATGGGAGAGAACTGGATGTTTTTAAAAGGCCAAAGGTTTAAACTTCCAACTCTTTCACTTTCCCTCACTTTTATTCTTCCCAAACTCACACCCGCACTTTAGTTTCTATATTTCTTGCATTTATTGTATGTTTTAGTCGCTGATTGTGTGTTAGGAGTGGATTATATTGCCTCCTAACATTTCAATATCATTTTCATCGTCATTTAAGGATGGTTTTCAAAACCCCGAGTTATTTTTAGAATTTTGTACTCATTTGCAATGATTTTATCTTGTTGAAGTGTGTTGGGCCTCTCTGATCTTAATTGTTTATGTTTGAATACCTATTTTAATTCGATATTCTTTCCCGTAATGCCAATAATATTGAAATCCTGTATTTTTATGCCTTCAAGTTTGTTAGAATTCGTGAGGTTGTGCTTACATATTGTTGGGTATAGTCGGGTGAAGTCTAAGTAACCCGTAGTTGTGCCAAATGACGTAATTTGCCAAATGATAGAGCGGTGACGTCATTCTTAAGGGCAAAAGTCATCAAATGGCCAAATTTGGCAGAATCGGGAGAAGTCTGAGTATCCCGGGCTAATGGGTGTAATGGATCTGAGCCTAATTTGAGTTGTGCATGCTTTTGATTTTGTTTTCGGGGGTTGCGGGGTTGAAATCGAGAAGTTGGGTTGAAAGTGGGGAAGTTGGGTCATTTGTCGAGCTGGGTCGCGCTCGCCGAACCACTCGACGGTTCACCAAAGTTCCCCATCTTGCCTTTAATTTCATGATATACTTGAAGTTTGACTCTGTAACTTTTGGCAACAAGCTTGAAGTCGCCGATGGCACTCGGTGAACCGCCAAAAGCCTTCTTGATCGCCTTTTGTCTGCACCCCTTACCCTTTTGGCACTGTAACTTTAGGTGGGCTAATCCTTGCTCTCCGAATGCTATCATTGATTCTTTGAAAAGCCATCGCATCACCGACATGCCAAATGTTTCTTAGAATTTCGAGGCAGTCCTTTCGGCGAGCTGATCTAGATCTCCCAAGTGATTCGGCGAGTCTGTCTGCAACTGTTTCTCTATGCATTTGATTGAATGGCCTTTAACTTTTTCCCTATGTTTTGTAGACATTGTAAAGACAAACATTGACATGCCACCCCTGAAAAGAGTGGAGTATCACAATCAATGAAGGGGGATCAAATCCTCCGAAAAGAGGAAGACAAGAGCTCTCAATTGAAGACAAAGGCAAGGACAAGAGGCCCATATCTAATAGGGTGACTACTGGCTCCCAGACTGCTTTATCTAAGCTTGAAAAGGACCAACCCTTATAGTCCCAGAGGGATGAGATCCGAGCTACATCTCGCCTTGACTTAGCTAGAATCTCTCCAGCTCCCACACGAGCAGACTCAGTGCCAGCTCCAGCACCTCCTATGGCTCTTGTGCCACAAGTTATCCCTCCTCCCAAGCTTCCCAGCAGGTTGAAGGGTGACAGACTGCGAACTATTCTTGAGGAGAACCTATTATCTACAGAAGGCCTTGAGGGAAAATACTCTGATGTGAGGGACATCCTTCACTTCCACAGATTCAACAAGTTCACCACACCCCGAGGCCCCTATATTCCTTCATGTGTCCGGGATATCGATGCAACATATGGTGACTTTATCCCAAAGAGAAAGAAGAAGGAAAGAGAGTTCAGACTGGTTAAGTCAGTCATGGTCCGGGGTAAAGAAGTTGGGTGAAGCAGTGAGTACATAAACATTGTTATAGACAAAGCTCAACATTCTTCAAATCCCTATGAAGGATTGCCTATCACTCAATCACTAGATGAGTTAAAGGGATGGTTGGCACCTCTGATATTGGATACCACCCGAGGTGGATCGAGGCAGGAGCCCCCATTAAGAAGAGAGACCTGAGTATTGTTGCCCGATTTTGGTTTGGATTAATTAGTAACACCATTATGCCCTCCCAGAAAGAGTATCCTCCGCCATCCTAAGGCGGCATTCCTGGGGTCTATCATATCTAAAAGGTCCATTGACCTAGCCCTTATCATTGAGCAAGAGATGGCCACGAGGGCCAAACATAGTAAGACCTCATTGCCATTCCCGATCTTGATCACATAGATTTGTCGGAGTGCTGGAGTACCCTGAGATTATGGATAAGATTTTGAGGTTACCTCTTCATCCTCCACTGACACCCAGCGTATTGAGGCCGAGTACACTCGAGAGGAGGCTGACAGGAGGAGAGCTACTCCAGTGGATGATGAGTCCATAATTTGGACTTATTTACGGCTTTATTTTAATATAATTAGTGTCCTTAAATGCATGTTTTGTGTCAATGAATGATGTAAAGCCTTTAATTGCAGGTATTTGGAATTAGGAATGATGCAGGGACACTATTGATCAAAAAGAAAACAAAGTAAGCTAAAGGAATGAAGAGTTGAAGACCTAACGATCACTGAATCATCAAATTGCCAAGATACCGCCTAAATTTACAGAACGCCAAAGCTAAAATAGGGGTGAATTCGACGAGCACCAACTATATTCGGCGTACAACCGATCTAGTTGGCGAAGGACAACTAGGTTGCTAAAAGTGCTGAAGAAGATTCAAGCAAGTGCTGATGGGCGAGATGGAAGAACAAAGGGTGAATCGCGAAGTCATTCGGCGATCCCAACTTGGACCGCCTAAAGTTTCAGTAGCCAGACCAAGAAGAAGCAAAAAAGAAGGCGAGATGAAGAACAAGCGGTGAATTACCGATCTATCGGCGACACCTGACTTACCTCACTGAGTGGTCATAAGTAGTGACACTTCAGAGTTGTTTAAATTAGTTTTGGCTAGAGAGAGAAATGTAATCAAAAATGTGAGGAAGAAATTACTTAGAGAGAGAAGACTACCAAAGGCTTTTCCTAATCATTTTAGCAAAATTTTCTTAGATATTTTATAATAGAGAAGATTTTTAGTTGATTTCCTGATATAATTCTCATTTGTACCCAACTATGTGAGTGATAATTGATTTTGATTTTCTTATTTTTTAGATTAGTGGCTAAAACGTTTAACTTGGGGTTTTTATCATGAAGCCAATTCTTTAGTCTTACTTTGTAGGTGTTCCTCAATTGCAAATAATGGTGTTAGTTTTAAGTGGGTCTAAGTTGTTGCTGTGTTTCGAAGTTGAATTGCATCATTTCGTATAACAATTTCAGTATTGTGCACTTGCTTGAGAGAGAGGTGTAGAACCAAAGTGGCTATCTTAGCGTCCTTAGTAGTGGTTTTCCTTGGTTTCAGCTCGAGAGTGTGAAAATAAGTGATTCAGCCTTTGTATCCAGCTCGAGAGAGTGCATTTGATAAGGGCAAAGAGCTGGGATTCTTTCAATTGGTGGTGAAGTTTGACAGAATTCAACATAGAAAAGGTAATTGTTCGAGAGAAAGTTACTTTATATATAGTTCGACCTACCCACAATAAATTACCCCATTATGAGCATTAATGTTTATCCATTTCGTTGAGATTCGATAACTGGCTGATCAATTCCCCAAGCTGTACTCTACTATTTGATTGTTTGTGCTGAAATGTAAATTTTCATTGATAGTTAAAGCCCAAAAGTTGAGATTTGAACATTAATTGTTCAAGAACTATTTGATTGGAGAGGTTGTCCTTTTATTCTTAATATTGAATATGAAGGAAGTACTACTCCTTGTGGGATCGACCCCAACTCACTAGTTGGGTGATATTACTATTGAACGATCGTGGACGCTTAGTATTGGATGAAGCGTTCGGATACGTTAATCAAAATGGCATCGCTGCCGGGGAGTAGCATTACTCAAATTTCTTTTATTGAAGAGTTGACAATCTCAAATTTGTTGGTTGTAGTTGATTTAGTTTGGCTTCTTTGTCTAAGTATTGGTTGGACTATGTAGAAATAAACACGAGTAAGAAAGAGATGAATAATAGCCATGCAGGTCATCGAGATGGTATAGATGACATCAATAGTGTCTACAACCTAGTTCAATCGGGTGGAATGGGTGCCATTTGCATCCCACAAACTGATGAGAATGCGATGTTTCAAGTCACTAGCACAACTCTTCATCTACTCCAAATGAGGGAACTAAATGGAGGGCTAGATCACGAAGAGCCACATGAGCATGCGAGAAACATTACAGAGGTTTGCAGCCGTTTTTGATTAAAAAATGTGTCACAAGAGTCAATTCGGCTGCGGTTATTTCCACTGTCCTTTATGGGAGAAGCTGACGAGTGGTTAGCCGACTTACCAAACAATTCCATGACATCATGGGAGGAGCTGGTTGTAGCATTTAACACAAGGTTCTTTCCTCCATCAAGAATGATTAAACTTAGAGACGAAATTCAAAATTTCCAGCGACGGGAGGGGGAACCCATCAATGAAACGTGGGTGAGATTCAAGAAGCTCCTACAAAAATCCCTAACTCATGGGTTACCAAACGATTTGTTACTTCGATATTTTTACTGAAGTCTTGATTTGTTTAATAAAGGAGTGGCTGATCAATTGGTACGAGGAGGAATAATGTTACAACCATTTGAGATAACTTCATTTCTTCCTGATGATATGACTATAAAAAACCAAATGTGGTACACCCAAAAGGATCAAATCTCCCCATTTTGATTTAGATTAACGCAAGAGAAACTTCATAAAGAGAGAAAGAGGGATGAAAAAATGAAGAAGATATTGACCCAAATGGAATTTCTAGAATAACACATGAAGGGGACATGTGGAGTGTTTAGAGTTGAGGTGGATTCTTCTGCAGTTACTCAAGGTTGGGGGAGAATCAAGGTTGGAACTATCATTAGGGAGAAGAACAAAGGAGACACTATCAAAATTGGGATGAGCAAAACAATTATTAGAGAAGAGAAGATGATCATGAGGAGAACCATACCCACTCAAGTGAAAGCCCAAAGTTAAACAGGAGTGCAAGTAGTCCCCGGGTGAATGACTTGTTGTCACGCATACTTGACAAAGTTGAAGGTTTTGATGATTTGTTGAAAGGGATGAAAATGACTTTTAATCATTAAACAGTAAAGTGAACTCTCATGCCGATGCCATTAAGACACTTGAAGTATAACTGATTTTATTATCAGCTCAGTTGAAACCAAAGATAACGATGAAAGATGAAGATGGAGGGCTGGCTGTGGTTACTCGTAGCGGAAAGGTAGCAATATGTAATGTGATGGGAAATGAAAATGATCAAAGGCATGAAGAAGGTAAAGACATGTAGGAACAAGAGTTACTTATTCATCAACACGTTGCCAATGAATCACAAAAGGAAGTGGAACAACAAGCTCACATTCCAAAAGTCATGCAACCTTTACAAAAAATACCTCTACCATTTCCCCAACGCTTAGAGAAAAAGAATGAATATGAGAAGTTCAAGAGGTTCTTTTCAGTGTTCAAGACAATACCAATCAACTTCCCCCTTGTGGAAGCATTGTTAGAAATGCTGGGGTATGTCATGTTCATGAAAGAGTTGGTCACAAAGAAGAAGAGTTTGTATTTTGAGACAATTGAAGTTTCCCATAGTTGAAGTGCAATTATGACTATGGAACTAATCAAAAAGAGAGAAGATCCCGGGGCATTCACTATTCCGTGCACCATAGGCATGCTCCAATTCACTAAAGCTATATACGACCTAGGAGCAAGCATCAACTTAAGGCTCTATGAGATATCAAAAAACCTTAGGTTGGGTGAACCGAAAGCAACCACAATGAAATTCTTGATGGAAGACCATTCAATCAAACTTCCTGTGGGGATACTTTATGACATCGTGGTGAAGGTCAATCGGTTCATTTTTCTGGCTGATTTTATTATTTTCGATTGTGAAATAGATGCTGAAATTCCCATTATTTTGGGAAGGCCATTCTTAGCAACCGGGAGAATATTGGTGTATGTTGAAAGTGGAGAATTGAAGTTTCGGGTGAACAAAGATGCAGCAACCTTTAATATTTGCAAATCCATGAAACACCCAAGAGATATTAATGTGGTGTCTACTGATGATGTGATCGACGCGGTAGCTAGTGTAAACCATTTGATGTGCATGAATGAACCCCTTGAAGTCGTACTTGCTAATTATGATGAATCCAAAATTCAAGGCTATGAGGAGGTAGTAGCTGCTTTGATAGGTTTAGGAGGGTATTCAAAGACTCCAATCAATTTGGATATTGACCTAAAAAATAGAGAGAATCTTCCTGCAAAGCCACATGCAGAAGACCTACCATATCTGGAATTGAAAGCACTTCCTTCTCATATCCAATATGCTTTCTTGTGGGCAAATAACACTTTACCGGTGATTATTCTAGCTTACTTGCTTGAATCGTAGGTAAAACTACTCCTTGAAGTGTTGCAAACATATAAAAGCTATAGGATAGACCATCACATATATAGTGGGCATCCCTCACGGTATTTGTACTCACAAAATCCAGCTTGATAATTAGTGTAAGCCTAGTGTTGAGCATCAGCCGAGATTGAACCCACCAATGCAATAAGTGGTCAAAAAGGAGATCATCAAATGGTTGGACGCAACTGTGATCTATCCTATAACAGATAACAAATGGGTAAGGCTAGTGCAATATGTACCGAAAAAGGGAGGTATCACCGTAGTCCCAACTGAAAAGGGGGAGCTTGTGCTGATTAGACTGGTGACCGGGTGGAGAGTATACATGGATTATCGAAAGCTAAATTCATGGACTAAAAAGGATCACTTTCTTATGCCTTTCATGGATCAAATTCTTGACCGGCTATCAGAGAGGGGTTGGTACTACTTTTTAGATGGGTATTCCGGTTACAACCAAATGTCCATCGCACCATAAGACCAAGAGAAAACCACCTTCACGTGCCCCTATGGGACTTTTGCTTTTAAAAGGATGCCCTTCCGGTTATGCAATGCTCCGACAACCTTGCAATGTTTCATGCTATCAATTTTTGCCAACATGGTGGAAGATTTAATGGAGGTATTTATGGATGACGTCTCAGTTGTGAGTGATACCTTTGAGATGTGCTTAAAACACTTAGGACAAGTTCTACAAAGATGTGTGGAGAGGAACTTGGTACTCAACTGGGAAAAGTGTCAGTTCATGGTTAAAGAAGGAATAGTACTTGGTCACAAGGTGTCGCAAACGGGGCTGGAGGTTGATAGAGCAAAGTTTGAAGTTATTGAGAAATTACCACCAGCCACCACCAATTTCGGTAAAGGGGGTTCGCAGTTTCTTAGGACATGCCGATTTCTATCTGAGGTTCATCAACGACATCTCAAAGATTACACATCCTTTATGCAAACTCTTAGAGAAAGAGGTGAAATTCCAATTTGATGATGCTTGTATGGTGGCTTTCCGGTGCTTGAAGGAAAAATTAGTATCGACCCCGTCCATTATCAATCCTGATTGGTCAGAATCTTTTGAAAGAATATGTGACACAAGTGGAACGGCATTGGGTGTTGTGCTAAGGCTGAAATGAAATAAACATTTTCACCCAATTTATTATACAAGCAAGACTCTAAACAGTGCTCAGTGTAAATATACCTTGACGGAACAAGAGTTGCTTGCGGTAGTCTATGCATTTTAGAAATTCCGAGTGTTCTTGTTAGGCACTAAAGTAATTGTTCACATTGATCATGTTGCACTCGCTTACCTAATGGCAAAGAAGGATGCAAAATCAAGGTTGATAAGATGGGTGCTCCTATTGCAAGAATTTGACTTTGCGGTCAAAGATAGAAAAGGTAACGAAAAGAAGGTGGTTGACCACTTATCTAGGTTAGAGGGCAAGGAGAATGACATGCCTGATATTGACAGGCGATTCCTTCCCGATGAACAAGTGTTTGCAATAACTCTCAAACAACGTCCTTGGTATGCAGATTTTGCCAATTACATAATGTGTGGATTAATACCGGATGAGCATAAATTTTACCAACAAAAGAGGTTCATGTTTGACATTAAAATGTACTTCTGGGATGAACCATACTTGTTTCGAGAGTGTGCGGATCATATCATCAGACAGTGTGTTCCGGAAGAAGAGGCGCTGGAAATTCTCCATGCTTGTCATGCTTCACCGATTGGGGGCCATCATAGTGGTGTGCGTACAACTGCCAAAGTTCTCTAAAGTGGATACTACTGGCCATCCCTCTACGAAGATGTGCATGAATTTGTGAAGAAATGTGCCCAATGTTAGAAGCAAGGTGGAGTATCTAAAAGACACGAATTATCCCTTACTCCCATTTTAGAAGTCAAGCTATTTGATGTTTGGGGAATCAATTTCATGGGCCCATTTTTGAGTTTCTTTGATAATAAGTATATCTTGATGGGAGTAGATTATGTTTCTAACTGGGTAGAAGCTGTTGCACTTCCAAACAATGAAGGGAGAAGTGTGGTTCAATTTCTGAAACGCTACATCTTTACTACAATCGGTACTCCTCGAGCTATTATCAGTGATGGTGGTTCCCACTTTTGCAACAAATGGTTCTTAGATGCATTGAGTAAGTATAGGGTGAAGCAAAAAGTAGCGACTCCATATCATCCCAAAACAAATGGTCAAGTTTAAGTATGAAACTGAGAGATCAAGAGCATCTTGGCTTAGACAGTGAATGCTAATAGGACTGATTGGTCTCCGAATCTTGATGACGCACTATGGGCGTACCGCACCACTTACAAATCTCTAATCGTTTTGTCTCCGTATTAGTTAGCTTTTGGGAAGTCTTGCCATCTACCAGTCGATTTATAACACAAAGCGATGTGGGCATTGAAATCTCTGAATTTGGACAGGACAAAAACCTCAAAAGAGAGAGTAGAGAAGTTAAACGAGTTGGACGAATTCAGGTTGAAAGCTTACGAAAATTCATATCTCTACAAGGAAAAGATGATGAAGTGGTACGATGCAAAGATACTTAAGAGAGAGTTGAAGGTGAGAGATTGGGTGTTACTATACAACTCCCGACTTAGACGTTTTCCCAGAAAACTCAAGTCCAAATGGTCAGGACCATTTACAGTGACAAGAGAATTCACCAATGGTGCCATAGAAGTTGAGGTCCAAGAGGGGCCTGGATTTAAGGTGAATGGGTAATGCTTGAAATTATACTTTGGAGAATGCCATGAGATTTCTTTGATTGAGGTGGTGTACCTGCAAGATGCTTGAAAACATTTCCACGTCATGCCACGACGTTAAATAAGGCGCTTCTTGAGAGGTAACCCAAGTGTTAGTGTTTTAAGTAAATTGTGTTGATTTTGCAGGAGTGGGATCATGAGCGACACAAAGATACTCTTGGCGAGTTGCCGAAATAGATCGGCGTACAATGTAGACTGCTTTTGGTGGGGGTGTGCAGATTACTCAGTGTCCTCAGCGAACCTCCTCCTCTTTTTGACACTAATTGCTTGTGTTGAATAAGGTTGTTCTTTTGCAAATTTGAGTATCGGTTTTGATCAATACCGATGAATTGAATAGTTTTTATAATCGAAAAAACATGGATGTGTGACTACGATGAGTCCAAATGAAGTTGCATAGTCAATATGTGATATGTTTGCATCTCGTTGTGACTATCCAAGTACCGGATTGAGTCTCTTGTGATGAGCATTGCACACTAGCGAAATTGTGAAGTCTTGTTTTGACATTGGTGTCGATACCTTGTGCGATGAGCTTACCGTGAACCATGTATGATGACACCTAGGATTTGCCACGTTAGTCCAGTTAACTATGTGAGGCAATTCCTTGAGATGATCTTAGGCAACTTTAAAGATTGTGAACCATTTTGACATTGTACCTCTTATTGTGGCCTACCTTGTGACTGTGTGAACCCCTCTTGAACACCCCTCGAGCTTTAACCTTTTCTTGGAAGAAACTTGACGAAAATATAACCTTTCTTGATCCATTACCCATAATCCTCATGATTTGTGCCCGGTTTAAATAGCCAACTTAGGCCAAAAGCCTAAGTTGAGGGGGTGGTGAAAAGAAAAGGCAAACAAGAAGATGCAAAGAAGTCTCTTTTGCCCATGTTTTGAGAAAAATAGGAACACCTCCATATATATAAAAAAAAAGAGTGAAAAAGAAAAAGAAAGAAAAAGTTGTGAAAATACAAAGAAAATGGGTTTTCCAACGGTCTATGGAAGATGAATAAGAGATGACTTTTGAGCTTGAATGAAAATGATGAAGAAAAGGAAAAAGGGTGTTGTTCACATCACATTTCATGAGGATTATAGCCTGTGAGCCTAAATAACCATACATTTGCACTCAGCCCCATTACAAGCCTTGAAAAGAACTTTTTGATCTTAGATGTGCTTAAGCAAAAGTCGATTGGAATATAAGGGCAACCATATGGGTGAGAATCATACATTGTGTTCATCTTTGTGAGTGTGAGTGTGAGCGTTGCATTTGATTTCGGAACTTTCAATTGTTGAACCATTGTGTGTGAATATTGAATCATTCTTTGTGTGAGGGCATTTAATCACCTTTGTTAAGCTTGAACTTGCATTTGGAGAAAGTATTGTGAGCTAGAGATTCGTTGATATTGGTGAGTCATAGCTTTAGTTTTTGAGTGCAAAATTGATCCTTGCACGAGTAAGTTGAGTCTTGTTGTGTGCATTCATGATTGAATCTTGTGGAGCACTATTTGTGAAATAACCCAAAAAGTTCTTAAAAATGTGCTTCGAAAGTTACCGGAAACTTGTTTAGCTATATTAAAAAAAATCCATTTAGTTTTTCAAAAATCCGACTTCATATTCTTGTTTAGGGGGTCAAATTGAGTGGGAAATGGGTCTAACCCAAATTTTAGAGCAACCGTATCAAAATCCGAAATTTCCAAGTGAAGCCTTTTTCGAGGATCTACTTTGGAGGGTCATATCTCCTAGCACACAA
>JAJOOH010001397.1:0-23565 GCA_029582605.1 Solanum gracilifrons
TGTGAAATAAAGAACTGATTGTTGTTTAAGTAACAAGTGTGCAAGATTCAAACTTTGATGTTATCAATGAGAGAGAGAAACTAGGGTATATGTGTTCCGATAAGCTTTTAAGGCGATAATCCTAATAATAGTAATCATTTCCTAGTGTTTTACATGCAAAGTTGGTAACATAGATATCCCTAAGTTATTGGTTTTCCAAATAGGGAATTTCACCCCGCACCTTGGTCTGGCTACGTGTGTATAGTTTACTAACCCTTACCTTTACCCCAGATTAGACATCACATCAATGTTTGGCATAATTTTCACTCTCGCACCAATTGACATTAGACTATTAAATAGTATCACACTAAATCTCTATTGATAATTCTTTTCTTATTAACTACCTCCTTGGTCCGGCAAGTAGCTACAAGGCGTGTTCTAACATTGCTCGCTATTAAAAAGACTTCTAAGCAAAAGAATTACCAATACATGCATAAGCACTATTCGAGAATTACTTAGTTATTATTCAAACGTTGTTAATTTCTCATGGTTCCCACAATTCTAGTTGTGTATTTAGCTATTCATGCTTGAAAGATCACAATTCATGTTTAAGAAGAAAGAATTCATGAACTTACGATCAAAGTAGAAGAAACCCGCAATCTCGAACTGAATTTCTAAGCAAAAATCTTATCAATCAAAATCTGGAAATCAAATTGCATAAGTTTGCATGTTAATTCCCAAGAAAATATCAAGAACTAAAAGTAAACAATAATGTCTAAATCCCCCAAAAACGAGGTTTTCATACCCTATTTATAGATAACATGTCCTGAACAAAAAGGAAACAAAATAAGGAAATAAACTTTCTGGACGCAGCTTTGATCTATGACTCGACCTACGGACCGTGGGTCGACCTACGGTCCGTAGGTCCCCTCCGTTGGTCAACACTTAAAACTTTTCTATAACACCCCGGAAATTCTATGACTTAAGTTAGAGCCTCAACTTATGAATAATGACTTAAAAATAGTCAAAATGATGTTTATAAACCTAAACTAATGTATTTGACTTTGTTTGGAAGAGTAAAAGTATAAACGTCAAGAAACGACCACGACATCCGTAAACTAAAGAAGAATGTGTTCTAGTATGTCCTTAGGTTTTGGGCAGGTTTGAGAGTGTCGTATGATGGTATAATCTAGTGAAAAGGTTTAAAATAGGTAAATATATGTTTCTAGCGTCAAAAAATTCGACTACGATGCCCCAGGGCCACCCTAAGGGGCCCCGAGGAGGACCCCAGCCTTAGCCAAGCAAACTGCCAAGGCAGCTTGCAGATTGCACTTGGAGGGAATAGCTGCGCGTCGCGCACTTGCTCCCCCATGGAGCAAAAATCCAGTTAGTGATGCGTTTGTGTCGCGGACTCTACTGTCTCGAAATTTCATTCCAAATATCTTCAGGAAATAGCTCCGCGTTGTGGACTTATTTCGCGACAAAAATGCAGAAATTCAGAAATCTATTTCACTTCATTAAAGAGTCCATTTAAGTGAGGGGTATTTAGGGTACTTTAGGGGACGTGTATATAATGATTTTTAAGTCAATTTACCTCACTTTTATCACTCAAACAGAAAATCTCAAAGATCTAAACCTAAAGTTCCTCCTTCTCTCTACTCTCTCTCTCTTCGCAAGAACTCCATTGAAGAAGATTGGAACTTCAAGAAGAAAACCAACTCTCCAAGGTTTCAACTAGGATTTTTTGTGGTTAATTCATCTATAAGGTATGGTTGCTTATCACTTTTGTGATTCCTTTCCCCAAGAGGCCCCTTCAAGATGAATTTCAAAATCTCCATTTTCTAGGTTTCAATCCAAAAACGTGGGTCTTCTTTCTAAAGTGAAATTGATGTTGTAAAATGACTTTAATTGATGTTATATGAACAATTATGGATGAATTTATGTTTTATTGGTGGTTTCTTGAAGAATTCCCCATGAGACCCATGTTTCTCCTTCTTTTCCTAATTCTAACCCTAGTTTGTGTTGGATATTGATTGATGGCTATGAATTGAATGTGATGTTATGTGATTCATGTTTGTATGATGATTCTACCCTAGGTTATATATAATTTCTATGAAATTAGGGTTGAGTCTTTGAATCAAGCCTTGAAGGCTATGAAGGGAATATGTCAATTGCTTATATTGATGTTGATTATGTTATTGCTTCACGAATTACCTTGTATTATGTATTGTAATAATGCTATACCTAATGTGTTATTGTGATGTTGATGACCTAGTTTCGTCATCCTTAATCTTTACACTTGAATTAGCTATGAAGTATGTATGTATATTATGGTATGATTGCTATATGATTGAAAGGTAGTCTTCATGATTGTAGTGTAATGTAAAGTGAAAGGTTTACTCACTTGCTAAGTGTCTCGAAAGTGAAAGGATTGTTACTCACTTATGAACACGTATGAGCTATAATGATAAGATGTCTACATAAGAGTCTAGTAAAGGCTAATGTGAACTTATGTGATGATTAAAGATGATTACAAAAGTGAATCAGATGCTTAGCACTGAAAGGGCATGTAAATGAGATGGGGGTCTCATGTTTAGTATGTTCGGCTCCTCACATGGGTTTTCTCACGTTTAGCAAGTCCGGATTACCTATGGTATGTGTTTTCTGATTAGATGGAAACCCCAACGTTTAGTAAGTTAGGGTTTATAGAAGCAATTTCCTTGACCCTTAACTATGTGCCCACATAGGTTTCTAGCTTAGTGGATCCACCTGGATAGCTATGTACGAATGGTTACACCTTAGGTAAGTGTTAACCCTCTCTTTTCGGTGTGGGAGTAGAACACCGGAATCCATGTAGCTCTAATGGTCTATGTAGGTTATTGCAATATTTCCCTAATGTAAAAGTAAATGTAGGTATGAAAGGTGTGAAATCTCACTAGAGATTTCTTAAGGGTTTCTACATAGTGTAAAGGATGGTATGGAACTTCTCTAGCACATTGTAGTTGTGGGATCCTAAGAGATGGTTGTAGTAATGTTCTCTTGTAATTATCATTATTATGACTTATGTATGTTGAAGTTATGTTATGTATGATCATTATGAATGTGGTAAGTTATGATGAAATATGATCTTATGAATGTATGCATGAAGTAGGTTGCTTAATGTGATACTTGGCTTTGAATAGGGTTATGGGGTTCTATTCTTTGCATTGCACTAGTATTACTTGGGCTGTCTACATGTTGGGATGATATTATGTTGGTTTGGACTATGATACTTCATTGTGTGCATATTAGATTTACTTGGCAAAAAACATGTTTTGAATAAAATGTCCTTTTATGCATGTTTCAATGGTTTTTATGGATAGTAGCCATACTTAGTACGTATGTTGTACTGACCCATATTTCCTCCCATTTCCCAAACATTTAGGTTCGGGCCATTGAGGATTCAAGCTTACTTCTCAAGACAATTGGAGTTGCTTCCCCAAGTTGGTTAGTCCTCAAGTCCGAGGAAAAGACCCTATGATCTTGCTTCTACGTTCAGTTCTTGACTTGTGTTGAAGACATTGCTGTACTTCCTATTTTCAAGACTTCTTATTGATGTAAGGGCTAAGTCCCATTTTCGATACTTCGATGTCTAGATGGTGCATTGTGACGAAGTTAGATTCTATTTTTCATATATGAAAGTTGAACTTCCAAAGTAAAAGTTTTAAATTTTCCGTGATTTTATTCTATGATACATGTTATGATGAATGCGAAGGGCTTGTATAAGACCTCTTCGAGGTCGAATACGCCGATAACAACTAGGGGCTGCTCTCGGGTCATTACAAACTTAGTAACAAAGCATAAGGTTGAGAATAATGTAGGATTCATGTCACAAGATACCACGTTGAGTAGAGTCTTGTTCATGGGTTTGAAGTGCGCCACACTTATGAATGAGAGGCTATGAGATGCTGAGGAACTTTCACTCATTTGTTATTCCATAGTCGTTCCTAAGAGTCTTAACTCTATTTAGTCCTTTTCTTCTAATCCTTCTCTTGTGCTTATAGGCAATGAATACAAAAAGGAAGGAGGGCCGGTGAGGAGAATGTGAATGAGGCGGTTCCCTCTCAAGCTCCTCAAAACCCTCAAGTTCCTATTGAAGAAAGGGATATGCCTAATGTTGAGATAAGGTTGGCTAGTCATAATTTGACTCAAGTGTTGGCCACTCAAGTGGCAAGGGATGCTAGGGTGCAAGTGAACCCCAATGCTAGCACTACCGCTTCTAGGATAAGGGATTTCATAAGGATGAATCCCCCAACTTTCTTTGTCTCCAAAGCGGAAGAAGATCCACAAGGGTTCACTGATGAAGTGTTTAAGGTTTTAGAGGCTATGGGTATGTCTTCTCAAGAAAAGGCAGAGTTAGCCGCCTATCAACTCAAAGATGAGGCACAACTGTGGTATGAACAATGGAAGGAGGGGATACCTATTAGAGAGTGTCCGATAAGTTGGGCTACATTCAAGATGGCTTTTCTTGATAGATATTTCCCCTTGGAACTAAGGGAGAGGAAAATGCAAGAATTCATCGACCTTCGTCAAGGGGGTATGAGTGTGAAAGAGTATGGCCTCAAGTTCACTCAATTGTCCAAGCATTCTCTTTCTTTGGTGTCGGACTCTAGAGCTACAATGAACAAATTTGTTATAGGTGTATCCGATCTTGTGGTGAATGAATGTAGGTCGGCTATGCTAATCCCAAGCATGGACATTTCTCGCCTTATGGTTCATGGCGAGCAAATTGAGGAGGAAAAGTTTAAGCGAGTTGGTAGAGAATTGAAGAGGTTAAGGGCAGATGATGGAAATTCTTCTAAGGTTAGGTTTGAAATCCAAGATAAGCCAAAGTTCAAAAAGAGGTTTACCAACCAAGGTCCTCCTAGCACTCCAAGGGTCAACAAAGGTAAAGTGTCTACCCCCAAGCCTCAAGAAGCAAGAGGTGGTGGTCCTTATGTTGAGAAGCCTATTTGTACAAAGTGTGGTCGAAACATGAAGGCAAGTGACTAGTTGCCATGGGTAAATGCTATGGCTGTGGTAAGAGCGGCCACATGAGGAGGGACTGACCTATGCTAAAGGCTCAAGGAAGGTAAAATGCTCAAGCACAAGCAAGTGGCCCAAATCTCGATGCTCCTAAGAAGAATCGCTTCTATGCTCTCCAATCCCGAGGTGATAAAGAGAGCTCTCCGGATGTTGTGACCGGTATGTTGCAAGTATTTTCAATAAATGTTTATGCATTGTTGGATCCCGGTGCCAATTTGTCTTTTGTAACCCCTTTAGTGGCTCTAAAGTTTGATTTGCTTCAGATGTCTTAGATAAACCCTTTTCGGTTTCTACCCCGGTGGGTGATTCCATAGTTGGTAAAAGAGTCTACAGGGGTTGTCCCATATATTTTCCCAATAGAGTCACTTTGGTTGATTTGGTGGAACTTGAGATGTTAGACTTTGATGTTATATTGGGGATGGATTGGCTTAATTCTTGTTTTGCGTCCATAGATTGTAGGACCTGAATTGTGAAGTTTCAATTTCCTAATGAACCCATTTTTGAATGGAAGGGAGGAAATTCCGTTCCTAGGGGAAGGATCATTTCATGTCTAAAAGGTTGTAAGTTGATTTATAAGGGTTGTTTCTATCATATTGTGAGGGTCAATGATCTTGAGTCCGAGATTCCTCCTTTGGAGTCGGTCCCCGTAGTGAAGAATTTTTTGGAAGTCTTTCCCGATGACTTACTCGGGATTCCTCCCGAACGGGAAATAGATTTCGGTATAGATTTATTGCCGGATACACAACCCATTTCAATCCCTCCTTACTAGATGGCCGCGGCAGAGTTGAAGGAATTAAAAGCTCAACTCAAAGATTTGTTGGATAAGGGTTTCATCCAACCTAGTATATCTCCTTGGGGTGCACCGGTGTTATTTGTGAAGAAGAAGGATAGATCTCTTCGTATGCGTATTGATTACTGACAGTTAAATAAGGTGACCATTAAAAACAAGTATCCACTCTCTAGGATTGATGACTTATTTTATCAACTTCAAGGAGCGAGTTACTTTTCAAAAATTGATTTGAGGTCGGGTTATCACCAACATAGGGTGAGAGGTGTTGATGTTCCGAAAACAGCCTTCCGAATAAGATATGGTCATTTTGAGTTCCTAGTGATGTCCTTTGGTCTTACAAATGCCCGGCGGCTTTCATGGACCTTATGAATTGTGTGTTTAGAAATTTTCTAGACTCATTTGTTATTGTCTTTATTGATGAGATCTTGAGATACTCTAAAAGTGAGGATGATCACATGAATCATTTGAGGATAGTATTACAAGCCCTCAAAGATCACCAACTCTACGCTAAATTTAGCAAGTGTGAGTTTTGGCTAAGATCGGTTTCTTTCCTTGGTCACATTGTTTCTTGTGAGGGTATAAAAGTTGATCCAAACGAAATCGATTCGGTCAAAAGTTGGCCTAGACCTTTGAATCCTTCCGGCATCCGAAGCTTTTTGGGTTTGGCCGGTTACTACCACAGGTTTGTTAAGGGATTTTCATCTATTGCATCTCCATTAACGGCCTTAACTCAAAAGACATCCAAGTTTGAATGCTCGGAATCTTGTGAAAAGAGCTTCCAATTGTTGAAAGATAAGCTCACCTCCGCTCCGGTTTTTATCTTACCGGAGGGCACCAAAGGGTTTGTAGTATATTGTGACGCTTCATGAGTGGGTTTGGGTTGTGTCCTCATGCAGCATGGTAAGGTTATAGCTTATGCCTCGAGACAACTCAAGGCGCATGAGAAGAATTATCCAACTCATGACCTTGAGCTAGCGACCGTAGTCTTTGCTTTAAAGATTTGGAGACACTATCTCTATGGGGTACATGTAGATGTGTTTACCAACCTCAAGAGTCTTCAATATGTTTTTAGCCAAAAAGAATTGAATCTTCGACAAATGAGGTGGTTGGAACTCTTAAATGATTATGATATGAGTGTCCTTTACCACCCTGGAAAAGTAAATGTGGTTGCGGATGCTTTGAGTTGTATATCTATGGGTAGTGTGTCACATGTGGAAGAAGAGAAAAAGGAGTTAGCCCGTGATGTACATAGGCTAGCCCGGTTGGGTGTCCGACTTGAAGATTCCCCAAAAGGAGGTGTCATGGTCCGTCATAATTCTGAGTCATCGGTTGTTGTTGATGTGAAGTCTAAGCAACATCTTGACCCTATTTTGATGGAACTAAAAGAGTCGATTCTCAACAAAGCAATAGAAACTTTCGCTCAAGGAGAATATGGGGTGCTTAGGCACCAAGGAAGATCATGTGTGCCGAATGTGGATGGCCCAAGAGAGAAAATCTTAGAGGAGGCCCATGAGTCCCGATACTGCATCTATCCGTGAGCCACCAAAATGTATCGCGATTTACGTGAGATTTACTGGTGGAACGGAATGAAAAGAGACATAGCAGATTTTATGGCTAGGTTCTCAAATTGTCAACAAGTCAAAGTCGAGCACCAAGGACCGGGAGGTCTAACTCAAGATATTGATACCCCCACTTGGAAGTGGGAAGATATCAATATGGACTTCGTGGTAGGTTTTCCTTGAACCCGTAGGCAACATGATTCCATTTAGGTCATTGGGGATAGATTAACTAAATCAGCCCACTTCCTTCCCGTCAAGGTTTCTTATTCGGTGGAAGATTATGCTAAGTTGTACATTAAGGATATTGTGAAATTGTGTGGGGCCCCGTTGTCGATTATTTCGGATAGAGGTGCCCAATTTACTTCCCATTTTGGAGGTCTTTCCAAAGTGGTCTTGGTACTCAAGTGAAACTAAGTACTGCATTTCACCCTCAAACGGATGGTCAAGCGGAACGCACCATCCAAACCCTAGAGGACATGTTGAGAGCGTGTGTCAATGACCTCAAGGGTAATTGGGATGACCATCTACCTCTAATAGAATTTTCCTTTAACAATAACTACCACTCGAGTATTGCTATGGCACCCTTTGAAGCACTTTATGATATAAGGTGTCGATCTCCGGTTGGGTTGTTTGCAGTAGGTGAATTTGCTTATCTTGGTCCCGAAGTAGTCTATAAGGCTACGGAAAAAGTTCGACTTATAAGGGATAGGTTGAAAATGGCTCATAGTCGGCAAAAGTCTTATGCCGATAATAGAAAGAGAGATCTTGAATTTGAAGTAGGTGATTGGGTCTACTTAAAAATCTCACCCATGAAAGGGGTCATGAGGTTTGGTAAGAACGGGGAGCTTAGCCCTAGGTATGTTGGGCCTTATGAGATCTTGAAGCGTGTTGGAAAGGTCTCTTATGAGTTGAAATTATCCATCGAATTGGCCTCGGTTCACCCGATGTTCCATATTTCTATGTTAAAGAAGTGTATAGGTGACCCAGTGTCCATTCTCCCTCTAGAAGGTTTAGGGGTGAATGAGAACCTTTCTTATGAAGAGATTCCGGTCGAAATCCTAGATCGTCAAGTTATGAAGTTGAGGAATAAAGAGGTTGCCTCCGTAAAAATCCTATGGAGAAACCACCTAGTTGAGGGTGCAACATGGGAGGCCGAGGCCGGCATGAAGTCCCGCTACCCTAATCTTTTTCCTCCTACTCCTAGCCATAGTTGAGGTTAGTAGTGTCTCTTAATTTGGTATAAATTGAAAAATCATGTGTGTTGATGATTATGACATGATTTCCTTGTATGTGCATAATTTTGTGAAAATTCATGTTTAAGTTGTATTTGGAGTTTTCATGAATTTTGTTTCTCATTGTTGATATTGCACCCATAGATGTTGTGTGATGTTGTCTTCATGAGAGTTGTTATAAGCATGCTTGATGTTGTCTTTATAAAGAAATGTCTAGTTGATTGCTTAATATATTTGTTTATGCTCATTGAATATGGAGAAGGTAGTTCCTCCTATACTTATATGAAGTAAAGGGTTTTGATCATAGTGATGTTGTGGATTAAATTCCTATATGATATGATGATATGATGTTGTTGATGTGACTGGTCGTTGTCTGCCAGTTTGAGTCATTGTCTCCCTAGAAAGAAGTCCAAGAGACATTCGGGGACGAATGCTCCTAACGGGGGGATATTGTAACACCCAAGAAATTCTATGACTTAAGTTATAGCCTCACCTTATGAATAATGACTTAAAAATAGTCAAAATGATGTTTATAAACCTTAACCAACGTAATTGAATTGGTTTAGAAGAGTAAAACTCTAAACGTTAAGAAACGACCACGACGTCCGGAAACTAGAGAAGAATGTGGTCTAGTGTGTCCTTAGGTTTTAGGCAGGTTTAGGAGTGTCGTATGATGGTATAATCTGGTGAAAAGGTTTAAAATAGGTAAATATATGTTCCTAGGGTCAAAACGTTTGAATACGATGCCCCGAGGCCACCCTAAGGGGCCTCGAGGAAGACCCCAACCTTAGCCAAGCAAGCTGACAAGGCAGCTTGCAGATTGCACTTGGAGGGAATAGATACGCGTCGCGCACTTGCTCCCCCAAGGATAAAAAATCAAGTTCGCGACGCGATCGTGTCGCGGACTCTACTGTCTCAAAATTTCATTCCAAATATCTTCAGGGAACAGCTCCGCGTTGTGGACTTATTCAGCGACAAAAATGCAGAAATTCAGAAATCTATTTCACTTCATTAAAGAGTCCATTTAAGTGAGGGGTATTTAAGGTACTTTAGGGGATGTGTATAAAATTAATTTTAAGTCAATTTACCTCACTTTTGTCACTCAAACACAAAATACCAAAGATCTAAATCTAAAGTTCCTCCTTCTCTCTACTCTCTCTCTTCTCAGGAACTCTATTGAAGAAGATTGGAACTTCAAGAAGAAGACCAACTCTCCAAGGTTTCAACTCGGACTTTTGTTGTTAATTCATCTATAAGGTATGGTTGCTTATCACTCTTGGGATTCCTTTCCGCAAGAGGCCCCTTCAAGATGAATTTCAAAATCTCCAATTTCAAGGATTCAATCCAAAAACGTGGGTCTTCTTTCTAAAGTGAAATTGATGTTATAAACTGACTTTGATTGATTTTATATGAACAATTATGGATGAATTTATGTTGTATTGGTGGTTTCTTGAAGAATTCCCCATGAGACCCATGTTTCTCCTTCTTTTCCTAATTCTAACCCTAGTTTGTGTTGGATATTGATTGAAGGCTATGAATTGAATGTGATATTATGTAATTCATGTTTGTATGATGATTCTACCCTATGTTATGTATAATTTCTATGAAATTAGGGTTGAGTCTTTGAATGAAGCCTTGAAGGCTATGAAGGGAATATGTCAATTGCTTATATTGATGTTGATTATGTTATTACTTCAGGAATTACCTTGTATTATGTATTGGTTATGAATTAATTGGTAATTGAAGTATGGATGTCCCAAGAAGGGCAAGAAGGTATGAAGGTTGGCTCTTCTTTGAACTCAAGTATGAAAGGTGAATTACTTAGATTGTAATGATGTTATACCTAATGTGTTGTTGTGGTGTTGATGACCTAGTTTCCTCATTCTTAATCCTCTACACTTGAAATAGCTATGATGTATGTATGTATGTTATGGTATGATTTCGATATGATTGAAAGGTAGTCCTCATGATTAAAGTGTAATGTAAAGTGAAAGGTTTACTCACTTGCTAAGTGTTTCTAAAGTGAAATGATTGTTACTCACTTATGAACACATATGAGCTATTATGGTAAGATGTCTACATAAGAGTCTAGTAAAGGCTAATGTGAACTTATGTGATGACTAAAGATGATTACAAAAGGGAATTAGATGCTTAGCACCGAAACAACATGTAAATGAGATGGGGGTCTCACGTTTAGTAAGTTCGGCTCCCCACATGGGTTTCCTCACGTTTAGCAAGTCCGGATTACCCACGGTATGTGTTGTCTCATGAGATGGAAACCCCCACGTTTAGTAAGTTAGGGTTCTAGAAGCAATCTCCTTGACCCTTAACTATGTGCCCACATAGGACTCTAGCTTAGTGGATCCACCTAGATAGCTATGTACGAATGGTTACACCTTAGGCAAGTGTTAACCCTCTTTTTTCGGTGTTGGAGTAGAACATCGGATTCCATGTAGATCTCATGGTCTATGTCGGTTATTGCAATATTTCCCTAATGTAAAAGTAAATGAAGGTATGAAAGGTGTGAATTCTTACTAGGGCTTTCTTAAGGGTTTTCTACATAGTGTAAGGGAAGGTATGAGACTTCTCTTGCACATTGCACTTGTGGGATCCGAAGAGATGGTTGCAGTAGTGTTCCCTTACGATTATGATGATTATGACTTATGTATGTTGAAGTTATGTTATGTATGATCATTATGAATATGGTAATTTATGATGAAATATGATCTTATGAATGTATGCATGAAGTAGGTTGCTTAATGTGATACTTGGCTTTGAATAGGGTTATGAGATTCTATTCTTTGCATTGCACTAGTATTACTTGGGTTGTCTACATGTTGGGATGATATTATGTTGGTTTGGACTATGATGCTTACTTTGTGTGCATATTGAATTTACTTGGTAAAAAGCATGTTTTGACTAAATGTCCTTTTATGCATGTTTCAATGGTTTTTATGCATAGTAGCCATACTTAGTACGTGTGTTGTACTAACCCATATTTTCTCCATTTTCCCCAAACATTTAGGTTCGGGCCGTTGAGGATTCAAGCTTACTTCTCAAGACACTTGGAGTTGCTTCCCCAAGTTGGTGAGTCTTCAAGTCCGAGGACAAGACCCTATGATCTAGCTTCTATGTTTAGTTCTTTGCTTATGTTGAAAGACATTGTTGTACTTTCCTATTTCAAGACTTCTTATTGATGTAAGGGCTAAGTCCCATTTTTTATACTTCTATGTCAAGATTGTACATTGTACCGAAGTTAGATTATGTTTTTCATATATGAAGAGAAGTTGAACTTCCAAAGTAAGAGTTTTAAATTTTCCATGATTTTATTCTATGATACATGTTATGATGAATGCTAAGGGCTTGTATAAGACCTCTTTGAGGTTGAATACGCCGATAACTACTAGGGGGTGCTCTCGGGTCGTTACATGTTGTTTGATATATTACATTAGTCTTGCATGCTTAACAAATTAATTAAAATAACTAAAGTGCCCTTAATTGCTTAATATTATGTTATCACCTAGTTTTACATGCTTAATTGATTAAATAAATAAATGAAGTGACCTTAATTGTATAATGTTAGTTATCACCTAGTAAGCATGCTAATTAAATAAATAATAAATGAAGCGACCTTAATTGCTACTTGTAACCCCCCACATAAATTGCATGAGATACGGCCGGGACCCACATTTGTGGATCTCGAGGGATGCCTAACACCTTCCCCTTGAGGTAAGTTGAACCCTTACCGGATCTCTGATTCGTTGACCCTAGTTAGATTTGGTTTAGGTTAGATAAGTGCTCTAACTCGCCTTAATTCGTTAGGTGGTGACTCTTCAATCAACCCAAAGCCCCAAAAAAATTGTTAGGATGAAAGTCTATTTTTGCGAAAAAACGGGGCGCGACAGAATGTCGACTCTGCTGGGGATATTAGGTTCTAACCATTATGTGTCTCATTGATTTATGTGGGGTTTACTGTATTTGGTTATTTCATTGTTTATTTGGGATTTACCATGCTAAATTGTTATTTGATTTTCGTGTTTACTCGCTTTCCTTATATAGTGTTTATTTTATGTTCCACCCTTTTCCCTCATCCTTATTTGTTTATTTTCATGTTTCACTCTTTCCCTTCTTCCTTTATGTGATTACTTTCATGCTTAATCTCATACCTCTTTCCTTATTTGTTGGATTTCTTACATGTTTATATGCTTATTTTTGTTTATTTATGTATTTATTTATTTACTGTTTTCCTTAAAACTGTCTATATGTTACCGCTTTCAGCCTAAATGCTAAATGTTATCGCTTTGATAAACTGGCATTCCGCTCATATTTCTCCCAATTGGAACCCTCTTTTTTTTTCTTTTTTTTGTTACCGTGATGTTGTGCATTTTCACCTCTCACAACTACTCCATTTCTCTTCAAACACCCAATTATAGAGAGTCGGCATATGCGTAGACGAAACGGATAGTTTTACTACCGGGAAACCACGAGCCTTCTCGCATAGAATCCATCTCAAGTCCGTGTCAAGCCAACTCTTAAAAATTTTACTTAGGTCATACATGATGCATAAACCCTAGGTGATTTGACCCTTGATGTCAATTCGCACAATTAGTAGCCACCCTATCGTCTAAAGTGCCCTAACACCCGTTAGATAAATTGCACATTTATGTGTCAATGTGATCACAATAATTAAATTAAGCCAAACTTTACCAAAATGGAGTTTAGAAGTCGTTTGTTGTTTTGTTTGCAGAGTCATGGATGCTCTCAACTTCCCAAACCCGCAAATGGTCGTAGATGTAAACTAAAAGCTAAAGAACTGGTGGATTGATATTAAGAGAGACCGCGAAAGAGAGATTCGTCAGTTGTTGGGCGGTCTTACCTACCTCATCTTTGTCATACCAAATCCTCACCTGATTAGGGCCTTGCTAGAATTTTGGGACCCTATGAGGATGGTCTTCAATTTCGTGAATTTTGACTTGGCGCCAACGATTGAGGAGATAAGTGGTTTCATCGACCTGCCATACCACGAGTGTGAAATGTTGGTACCATATAAGCCATCATCGAGGGAGTTTCTAAAAAGTCTGGGAATGAAGTCAAATCCAACCTTGCCTTCTTTAGACCTTGGGTGGATTCATTTCGACTTCCTATATTCACGCTTTGGCCGAGAGGATAATTATTACTCTTTTAGTGATGAGTTTGAGTGCTCCGTCGAGGAATGGGAAACATATCGTCTAAATGCCTTTGCCATTGCCCTATTAGGATCCCTGGTTTTTCCTAAGATAAGGGAAGGATTGACACAAGCTTGGGTTATGTGGTCCGAGATTTAGCTTAAAGAGAGAGCGAATCGAGGAAAACTATAGTGCCCATGATCCTGGCGGAAATAATGAGGAGTCAGTCAACATGCGTCAACGGTAGAATGTTTTTCGAGGGATGCAACCTTTTGCTGCAATTATGGGCTATTGAACACTTCTACCTACATTCTGACATGGTAGACGTCTTTCTTGGTTATGGCAACAAGAATGATAATCATCCAAGAAGAATAGTAGCTTTCACAGCCCCTGTTGGATTCGTGGATTGGTAGATATTTTTGATAGAGCTCGAAAGCGGCTGCATCCAATGGAAGCTCCATTGGTTGTCCACCCCTCATGCAATAGTAAGAGGCGATGACCGATACTTCATTGAGCTTATTGGTTTAAAGGGAGTTCAACCATACGCTCCTCTTCGAGTACTCCGCCAATTTGGGCGAACAGAAGTAATACCACTCCGGTCTTACATGGAGCAATTTGAGTATGAATTTGGATTAGATAAACCACAAGTCCACAACATACTTCGAAGATGGGAGCGGGTGTTGACCATTCCTATCTATTGGTGCAATTTTTGTCTTCCTTATCTCTTTATTAATTGTTTAGCATTTAATTGTTGTTTGATATATCACCTTAGTCTTGCATGCTTAACTAATTAATTAAAATAACGAAAGTGCCCTTAATTGCTTAATATTATGTTATCACCTAGTTTTACATGCTTAATTGATTAAATAAATAAATGAAGTGACCTTAATTGTATAATGTTAGTTATCACCTAGTAAGCATGCTAATTAAATAAATAATAAATGAAGTGACCTTAATTGCTACTTGTAACCCCCCACATAAATTGCATGGGATACGGCCGGGACCCACATTTGTGGACCTCGAGGGATGCCTAACACCTTCCCCTTGAGGTAACTTGAACCCTTACCCAATCTCTGGTTCGTTGACCCAAGTTAGATTTAGTTTATGTTAGATAGGTGCCCTAACGCGTCTTAATTCGTTAGGTGGCGACTCTTCAATCAACCCAAACCCCAAAAGAGTTGTTAGGTCGAAAGTCCGTTTTTGCGAAAAAACAGGGTGCGACAATGATCTTTTTAATGAACATTTAGTATGATAATCATAGCATCTAAAATCTAATATATATATTAAAAAATGAAAATATAGAAAAAATTTAATATAAAATTACAAAAATATATGAAAAACACGGACAAAAAAAATGAAAAACGGAGAAAAATTTAACTTAACCACGTAGAAAAAAAAGTAAAACATGACAAAGTGGTTACTTTTTTTTATTTGAATTTGAAAGTGATTACCTAAAACTTTATCTCTTTACATATTCATAAATAAATAAATCTAATTAGAATAATCAAATATAAATCATTTTTAAAAAAAATTAAGAATTGGTCCCATATAACTGAAAACTGTTTTTATTTTTTATTTTTAATAAAATATTTAAAACTTAAATAACAATAAAAAAAAATTCCCACAAAGTTTGATGATCTTTTTCAATGAACATTTAGTATAATAAATATATATTAAATACGATAAAAAAAAATACCCACAATAAAAAAATATTGGAAACATAGAAAAATTGAAAATAAAAATAAAATTGCAAACATAGAATGGAAAATACTGTAAAAATATATGTTTAAATAATTAATATATATATATATATATTAAAAGATGGAAATATAGAAAAAATCTAAAATAAAATTACAAAAATAGAATGAAAACACGGACAAAAAAATGGAAAACATAGAAAAAATTAACCACGTAGAAAAAAAGAGAGTAAAACATGACAAAGTGGTTACTTTTTTATTTGAATTTGATAGTGATTACCTAAAACTGCTCAACTTCTCATTTACGCTTTATCTTTACATATTCATAAATAAATAAATTCAATTAAAAAGCTTTTTCAAAACTAGGCATCTATATTCTACATACTAATCAAACTCACATTATATTGCAAAATTGTAATGGTAAGGCAGCACAAAGATGTCATCTACATTCTTGTTGCGTAAGCAGTGTTTGGACGTGCATATATGTGTCGTTCCACTCATGTGAAGATATTGTTTTTGACAAGTATGACTTAGTTTCAATCTTAATTGAGGATAATTCAGTTACAGTAGAAATTTTGTTAATTTTTTGTTAGATTCTAGATACATTGCATGAATATTTTAGGCTTTTTTGTATGCAATATACATTGAAGATACACTGAGAATGGAGATTTGATTGAATCATAAAGGACTAAACTGCAGAATGATTTACCCAATAATGATAAATCACAAAACTTCAAATTTACTTATAACTATGTTTTTTACTGTTAAAGTTTATCATTTTCATGACACAATCACTTTCAAAATATAATAAATTGTATTCTTCAAGGTTAAACTTTTTTTTAAAAAAATTGCATGATATAGTAGATATTCAGAATTAAGGATGAATTAGTTTCAAAGAAAAGAAAAGTAACTTAACGATTATGATTTTAGTGTAATATATTTAATATTTAGTACATGTTTTTTTCCTTCTTCATCTTTTTAACTTTCTCTTTAAATGTCATATGAAGATGATAAAACACATAAATAGAGGAGAGATTCATAAATATATTGAACATGTGATATTAAAAATAAAAATTAGGAATTAGTAATAAACTGCTTACTTTCTCTCTCAAATATAATTCAATTTGTACTTTGGTATGTACTGTTTATTTCTTACATCTTATTATCTATTTTTTTTCCTCAAAGGTATTTGAATATCTACTTAATTTGCTTATCTCCATTTATATCTTAATTTATAATATATTTTGTGTATCAGGAAATTAGATCAGAAAAAAATATACATAATATGAGTGAAGATGCTAAATCTTGAAGTTTGTTGCATTTTAGAGTATGAAGTTTTACTAAAAAAAAAAAAAACTTTTTGACAACATTTGATGCTCCTGGTGTAATTCAAAAAAATCTCAAAAAATTGATCTTTATATATTGTGCATTTTATTTTATTTGAATTACAACATACTATAAAAATAAGTCAAAATACTTGCATCAAGAAATCAACCAAATTTCTTATTTACACATATTTAAAGTGTCTCTCTATAATTGAATTAAAATAATAACTATAAAAGTACTTCTAAAGAGTATAATTTTTATTTTGATCATCCGTTTTTATTTTTAAATCCAATAAATAATGTTGTTTGATAACTTGGTATGTATATATATAGTTTTGGCTCTTTATACTTATTTTTAAAAAATTTAATAGGATTTAAAATAGTACTAAATATTTATTTAACACCATATTTTTAAATATAGTTACCACATTTAATATAATTTTTTTCATTTTTTCATTATTTAAATCTAGTTGATTATACATGTGGCTAACGTTTATGTTATTTTGAACTCTTATTTTTATCATAGTAGAATATTTATCTTTATTGATTGACATCTATTTCATTATTTTTAAATGTATATAATTATTTTTAAAAATATCATGATTTAACAAAGACAGTTCAAAAATTATAGGAGATTTGTGCTTTTTATTTTTTAAAATAGATTTAATTAAAGAAAAATTAATTGTCAATATTTTAGGAGGAATATATGTATAATCAAAATTTAGTCGATAATATTATGATATTAAGTAGTTAATAATGTAGTAATAAGCAAAAGCGAAGTATATTGTACAAGTTATTAAATGATCATGTGATTCGTTCTTCAATTTCATGAAGATTCAATTATATTGTATCTAAGAAATAGATGACAAAAGAAGTTTTGATAAAAAAAGAAGAAGAAGAAAAACGATATATATTGAAATAAGTCATTATTATATATATGATTAATAATTCTTTATATTATCCGTGCAACGCGCGGGCACATATACTTTATATATAATAGGAGAAGTAAAGTGTCACATGTCAGCACCACAAAATTTCTCCATTTTTAGTTTTTTAAATAAAAATTTTAAAATAATTTAAATCTATATTAGTTAGTAAATTTCAATTTAAAATTTAAAATTTTAAAAAAATCAATATATGGTTTAAATGAATTGTTTTTAAAATTTAAAAGTTACCACAATTAATATAAATCTTCTCTATTATTTTTATTTCTTTAAAAAATAAATAATTCTACCTCATGACTAATGTTTAATTTTTTTTGGACTCATATTTTTATTCTAATCAGAATATTAATTTTTATCCCATGCATTTTTTAGTAATGGGGTAAATATCGTGTAGTTTAGTTTTTTTAACCTATTTTTTTTCTTTTTAATTACAGAATTGTAAGTGGGGTAAGTATCGTGTAGTTTAGTTTTCATTAACTTATTTTTTTTCTTTTCTATTATTGAATATATAGGAAACTTTGAATACTTAGTATTAATTCAACTTTATTTTAAAATAGGAAATCAAATCAAACAGATTAACATAAATAAAAACACGAGGAATATTTTATTTTTTTCAAACCAAATTTCTCCATTTTTAGTTTTAAAATTTTAAATAGTAAAATAATTTAAATCTGTATTAGTTTGTATTTTTCAATTTAAATTATAAAATTTTAAGAAATTAATATATATTTTAAAGGAATTCTTTTGAAAATTAGAAAGTTAGCACATTTAATATAAATCTTCTCTATTCTTTTTACAAAAAATAAATTCTACATGTGGCTAATGTTTAAAATGTTTTAGGACTCATATTTTTATTCTAATCAGGTGTAGTACTTCAATTTTATCAGTTTCTTTTTGCTCCGAAAATTTGGGAATAATTGTTACACTAAAAAAGTTAAAAGAAGAAAAGAGAGAAAGATTATATTAAGAAAGATAAAAAACAGAATGAAACCCCATTATCCCATTTTCGTCCACTTATTTGAATTTTTTAAAAAATATAAGAGTTTGAAATTTTGAAAAAACAAAAAAATGTAATCATTATTTCAAATTTTATAAATCAAGAACTTTCTTTAAACTTATTTTCGTTCAATCATTCGTCACTTATAGGAAATTACGTCAAAAAATGATATTTTTTTTTAAAAAAAACAAAACAAAATTAGTCAAGTGACAAAATAATAAAATAATTAATTTAAAATATGAATTCAAAAATTAACTAACCTTAACCCTAGAAACACCTAATCTCATAACCCACGTCTTTAAAAAAAAAAAAACTACTACTCCACAGTCTTAAAACTAATTCTTTAAAATACACATATTCAAACAGGTGTATAATGAAACTTCCATTAATTATTACAAAAAAAAAACTTGCATTCACGTGACATGGGTTTGTTATATAATCAACATCAAAATTAACAAAATCACAATTTTAAGAAATTGATGACAAAGAAATGGCGGAAGGTGAAGAAATTCATGGCATCAGACCATTCTATTTTTCTTACGACTTTGCATGATCATCTCAACTTTTATGCGTGAGGATGCATTGAAATTTATTACTAAAGTTGAAAGTTTGACTAGAGGACGAGACAAGAATCTACTGAGTTTATATGGTCATTGTGTTGAGGGTTACGAACATATGATTGTATATATATATATGACCATATTAAAGACTCTTTTGGGTGGCGTATATTCATAGGGGAGGTGTGGATGAAGATGGAATTATGAAGAATATTTACATTTACCCGGTTGCATGACAAGTCAAGATGTCTTGATTTCATCTTCTGAAAACTCTAAAATAACTAAGTTTTTAATATTATATTGAGAAAATACATAAAAATTCCCCTGAATTTGGTCGAATAACTTACTTTAGTACTTAAACTATAAAGGGCGTTTAAATACCCCTTTAACATATTTGAAGTGATTAAAACACCCCCTAAGGGATGATGTGGTAGAGAGAGTGAGTGCACTCTCCTAAAAGTGCCTGAAAACAGAGAAAAAAAAGCTGAATTTTTAAAGCCCTACACATGGCCTTTTTTTATTGGCTTATATATAACAAATTATTTAAATAGTTTTTTTTATATATTAAATCTTTAAAATATGTAATTTTTCTTAATAAGAGGTAAATGAAATTAATGGGTCTCCTTTTTAATTTCTTTAAAAAAAAATTATTTTCATTTTGTTGTCTTCCTCAATATACATCTTTCTCCATTGAAACATCTCCTCCTCCATCTTCATCCCCACCTCTATCCACTATTTTAATTTCACTAGTCTTTTACTAATCCGTAAAATTCAATATCAATGTCATTTTATTGACGTCGATTTCACTCTATATTATTTGTGTTGATTTGGCATATGTAAACTTTCTTAAATTTTGAGTGACCCATTTTGATTTCTAGATCCATTCAAATATTTCTCATAAAACCAGCTTTCTTATGCAATCTTCATTTCTTATTTGAGTTGTCAAGAAAATATTGGCTTTCAAAAAAATCCATTCTCCAAGTGGGTAAATTCGTTGGGAGGGTTCAAAGAAGATAATGTAAATATTATAGTGAATTTTCTTCTTTAAAGTGACTTAAAAAATTGTTGAATAGTGAAGAGGAAGAAAAGAAAGTATGGAAGGTTGGAATAATGGTGAACAACAAGGAAGAAGAAAGAGAGGGGTGGGGTATGCATTTATAAATTAATCAATTGATATAATTAATTTCGAAAGTGTTTAAGAAAAAATAGTGAATAAGTAAAAAAGAAATAAAAATTAATGGCATGGTGCCTACATGGTTATGATGTGACGCTTACGTGGCTATGATGTGGCAGGTGAGAGTGGTGTTATAGTCTCAGGGTGAAAAAAAAATCACTTCAAAGATGTTAAGGGGGTATTTAAACGCCCGTGTAGTTTAAGTATTAAAATAAGTTATTCGACCAAGTTTAGAGGGTTTTTTTTTATGTTTTTTCTCTATTATATTCAGTAGCATATTATCTTGGCAAAGGTTTTTACGGTCGTAAGTGATTGTAACATTTGCTAATTTAATAAGAGATTTAAAAGATAGATCAACTTATATCATCCAAGGGAGAAATTAGTTCTATTTTCATGCCAAAAGCAGCAAAAGATATTTCATTGTCGTTTAGATTTATTTGCAGATTTTCACCTTTTTTTTTTATTATGCTAATTTTCATAAACATTCTCACTATTATATTGGTTTATTTTGATAAGAAAAATACAAGAAGTTGTGAAAAAGTTGAAGTGGCCTAGATGCAGTGCTAGTCTCTTTCCTTATATTATTTCATGATAAAATTAAGGAGTACTACAAGCTTAGATTTTTTTATTTTTTTAATCGATATGTTAATATTATTTGCAATATTCATTACCTACATATGAATTTGACAGTATTTGTTTCTCATTCTTTTGCTCATATGGTTAAGTGGAAATTCAAGCCTATAGGAAAAACATCTTGGTGATTAAATTGAAGGCAAACAGTCCACCACATTAAGAGTTTACGTTTTGTGCACTATCAGTGTACAAAATTTTCTACACCATCAGTTACTTTTAATGAGATTTAACCATAGTAACTTACTTTAATAAATTAACCATAATTAATGAAAAAAGAAAATCAACAATTTACTAAAAAAAACATTAACGAAGTAGTTGAATCATACTTGAATTCTAACAAAAATTATTTTCATAATTAAATTGTTTTTCCAAAGTTAATTACAATTACTATGTTTATAGTAGGTTTTTCACTTTTTCTATCATTCAAGTAATCTTCACCGCATCAAACTTTTTCACAGCATCAAACATTGTCAACCGGTAAAAAATATTTTTTCAAGTATCAAATGATTTTGAAACTTGACAAGCTTCTTATACTTAGTAGAGAATTATCGATTCTTGTAAATCATTTTCCCGCTTATTAACTTGTTAGTTTTGTATTGATTAGTGTAAATACTGTCTTTGTAGAATCAAAATTGTCATATCCAATATATTGTGCGAGTACTATAGATCTATTGAAAATGAAACTATTCTCTCTTCATTAATAATTTAATTTTAGGTATACTTTTGATATGATATGGTATGGAGAATACCATTGTCTATAGTAAGATTCAATGAGTAATAAGCAATGAAATCCTATTAGAATAAATCGATTGTGCAAGCAAAATGAGACAGAAAATTTGTTTCGCGGGTTTACCCAGTTGAACATAGCTCTAACCCATTCTGCTCACATAAATCACATCAAATGTATACCTAAAATTAAATTATTAATGAAGAGAGAATAGTTTCATTTTCAATAGATCTATAGTACTCAAACAATATATTGGATATAACAATTTTGATTCTACAAAGACAGTATTTACACTAATCAATACAAAACTAACAAGTTAATAAGTTGGAAAACGATTTACAAGAATCGATAATTCTCCACTAAGTAGAAGAAGCTTGTCAAGTTTCAAAATCGTTTGATACTTTAAAAAATATTTCTTACCGGTTGACAATGTTTGGTGCTGTAAAAGAGTTTGATGCAGTGAAGATTACTTGAACGATAGAAAAAGTGAAAAACCTACTATAAACATAATAATTGTAATTAACTTTGGAACATACTCGTATGATTGATTTAAAGTCGGCCACTGATAGATGACCTTTGACTCTTCAGACGGGTATGCTAGAAAGGATGTTTGGACGTTTACTTGGATCATACGTGTCAATTTAATTATGGAAATATTTTTTGTTAGAATCCAAGTATGATTCAACTACTTCGTTGATGTTTTTTTTTTTTTTAGTAAATTATTGATTTTCTTTTTTCATTAATTATGGCTATTTTATTAAAGTAAGTTATTATGGTTAAATCTCATTAAATGTAACTGATAGTGTAGAAAATTTTTTACACTGACGGTGTACAGAACTTAAACTCACTCTTCTATTAGATAGACATTGCAACTCTCAGTTAACACATTGACATTTTGATACGCTCAAATTACAGCTCCCTAAAGAAGCATAAGTGATCGTTATCAAGTAAAGAACCCAATTTGTAGGTTGGGGTCGATCCCACGAGGAAAATGGTTTAGACTTTACTTTAACCAACAATTATATTCAATTAGTCAAAGTACTTCCAGAAACAAGTAATAAAAAAGGAGGGATTTGTGAAACAAATTGTAAGAATTCAGTAAGTAATCAGTAAACAAAAGTCAAATTTTTTTGTTGTTATCACGATAAGAAAATTAACTAGGGTATACGTGTTCACCACAAGCTCATAACTCAGTAATCCTAGTAATAGCAACCCTTTCCTAGTGAATTACATGCAAAGTGATAAGTTAGGTATCTCTAAATTCTTGGTCCGGTATCTAGAGAATTTCACCCCGCACCTTGGTCTGACTACGTGTGTATAATTTACTAACCCTTACCTTTACCTCATATTAGACATCATAATCGATGTTTGACTTAGTTATTACTTCGCACCAATCGACACTAGCCTATTAGATAGTATCACACTAAATTTATGTTGATAATTCTTTTCTTGTTGATTACCTCCTTGGTCCGGCAGGTAGCAACAAGGCGAGTTCTAACGCGTGCACTCGTTAAAAAGACTTTTGAACGAAAGAATTATCAATGCATGCAAAACACTATTCAAGAATTGCTTATTTACTATTCATACTTTGTTAATCACTTATGGATCCCACAACCCTAGTTGTGAAGTTTAGTTACCCATAATAGCAAGAACACAATTCATAGTGTTAGATGAAGAAATCATGAACTTACGTAAAGAGAATAATAAACCCAGAAATTCAAC
>JAJOOH010001398.1:0-127948 GCA_029582605.1 Solanum gracilifrons
AAACTCGGTGGCGTTGGAAAGATCGTTCCACAAGCTTCGAAACCATAACTGGAAATACTACTAACTCATCTTGAGCTAGGAGTTATGACTGCTCAAAGTTGGCCAAAAACTCACTGATTTCCACACTTAGCCAAATTTTCAGATTTTTGAACTTTTTCCAAAAAAATGACTATTTCCAAATTTCAAGCTTCTTCATATTCATTTTTAAATTGTCGGATGTTACATGAACACTCTTGGAGAAGATTTTGATCTTAGATTTGAAGATTTAGGATTCTAGTCTGAATTTTGGCAATGAGCATTAAGATTGTTGACAAATTTGGATGGATAATCTTTTTGGTAGCGATTTCTTGCTTTTTACTATGTTTGGATAAAACCCCTTCCCTAAGGGGTGTGATCATGTAATCGAATACATAAATTAGCTTATGGGTATTATTAATTGCTGAATTTAATGTTGTTTTGAAATGGGTTCAATTGTTTATACATGTTTTCATTGATGAGCTGAAGTTGCAAATTCGGCTCTAGCTTAGCTCTCTATTCTTGCTTGAGAAAGATGCTTAGAGTAGACTGAATGATTGATAGTTGTATTGATTTGCATCTTTACAATCCAGCTTGAGAAAGTGGGTTTAATTAAGGAATTGGGTTGATTTGTATTGTTAAGCTTGTCAAGGTTCGGAAGAACTTGCTTGAAACATGATAGTTGATTGAGCAATGGCTATCATAATTACAACCTATCCTACCCATTGCGATTCAACAACTTAAAGCAATTAGTAATTACCCATTAAGAGGAATTAGTATTCGATTTCTCACACTCCTAGGGTCCTCTCTCTAATCATTCAATTCCCGTGTTAATTACCCTTGTTGAAAATTGGTTACTAAATCCCCGCATTTGATATTGATAATTGAAACTCCTCGATTTATTTTATGTTGCGTAGCCTTTCTCTTTTACAAAAGATTAGAACACGTCTTTACTTCGTACTTGAATTCTTTACCGTATCACTCCCTATGGGATCGGCCCCAACTCATTATTGGGTTTATACTTGTTAGCGACCACCTACACTTTGAATCGAAAGAAGTGTAGTTGAGCGTTATCACCCAACAAATCATAAATGACTTGGGATCACTATGGGAAAGCTCTAAACACCGAAAATACACAGATACAGAAAAATAACCTAACGAATCATTACATTTTCAATATAATTTAACAGATGTCTCTAAAGTTAATTCTACGTGCATTATAATTTCACGTGAATTGAGGTGATTGTGGATCCCTCCGTTTTCTTTACTTTTGATGATAACCTTGTTATGAAATTTTAAATCTCACTTTCTATTGGGATTTTTTTTTACACTTTGAAGAACTAATTATTGTTTATGAACGCTCTTACTTGAGGAAATTGTGCTCTTTTTTGGAAAAGAATTTCATTTATATTTTTCATCTACTCAAAGCCTACGGGAAGAGCAGAACTCTCTTGCGAGAGAAATGACATTAAAACACCGAAGTAATAGAAGTGAAAGCAACTAAACATGAGGAATAATAAGAGGAGCACATGGAGAAAATTGAAGGAACATGAACGGTAAGAGAAGTATGGAAATCCGTGCTTTAATTCGACATATATTTCTTAATCATATTTTACCATATCTTTCTTCTCTAGTTGATGATGTATATTGAACTTCAACAATCTCACATGAGCTTTTTATGTCCATAATTTACAAGTTTTTTGACACTTTATGCTGTTCTATGTTTTTCTCTATAAATCGTTTATTTTTGCATAGTTCGATTATATTCATATTAAAACAGTGATTGCTAAGCGTCCTTCACGTGTGCCTATTTAAAAATTTCAATTACTATGAAGGTATGCACATTTATAACATACAAATTATTATTTTTATCCAACCGTAAACTTATCTAACTGATTTGTCATGAATGTGTAGAGCTTCTCCAGATGATTTTGGTGTCAAGACACTGCGAAACAATTTTATTTCTTTTATGTTTATATTTATTCTATTTTTGACAAAAATTTCAATTCCATCTTTCACGTTGTTTGGTTATATTTTAAATTGTAATTCTTTTGTTATGTTAGAAATTATGTATACCAAATTTGTCCAATGAAATTAACAAGGCACTTCTAATATTACTACCGTGCATTCATTGGAAACAATTATACACTTTGCAAAGTATTTAATCAAATATTATCGTCATACTTCTGTTCAATCAGTTTTGAATTCGTCTATTAACTTAAACCTAATAACGGTGAGGATCAAATAAAATAATTAATAATTAAAATAGTAAAATTAATTATACTTTTGTAAAAAGGGAGACGGTAAGTGAATGTTAAAAAAAAACAATAAGATTTGAAAAGGGTTATATTCCTAATAAAAAATACCTATATTCATAACTTAATAAAATATATAAAATTAATTAATATATACATATACATGAAAAATCCATATAATCGTTTGGTGTGAGGGATTAAAAATAGTAGTGATGGGATATTTTTTTTTTATCTTGTTTGGTTGCCATGTTTGGGATAACTTATCCCACCATTTATATCATAGTGATGGGATAAGTTATCCCATATACATGGTGGGTTAAGTTATCCCAGGATAGCTAACCCCAGGATAACTTATCCTGGGATAACTTGTTCCCAACCAAACGACTTATAGTCTAGTATCCACTATCCACGGACAATGAACAACAAAATTACACGGTTAATTTAATTAGAGGTGTATTTTACTAAACTAACATTATTAATAATGCTTTGAAACTTTGAATTTGACTACTACTACATTAAAATTCTTTTGATTTCATAATAGAATAAGTAAATTAAAACAACTAATTTTGAAATGAAGGTCAAGTAATATAAACAACAGAGATATTCTCTATTGTATATATAAATAAATAATTTTTGATTCACAATTATGGAGTTACATACATTATAGTTCAAAATAATTTAAAATCTAAATAAATACAATTCTCTAAAACTTGGCCTTAATTAATTAATTAATTATTTATTTTGTATTTCCTACATCAAAATATATTTGTATAGTTATGTAACGAACCCTCCGATCGTTATGGGAAATTCAAGGGTGAAAATATTCGGGCTAGAAATTTTTTGTGCAGTAACTTGAAAATTAGGTTAGGTTAATCTTAAACTGAATCTAAGCAATATGAGGTTTAGAGAAATTCGGGAAGGGGTTGAGATTAATGTCTAAGCTTGGGTTGGATTTTCTTTAAGCCAAGACATTAAGGAGTCTACAAGACCTTTCAGATTCGAATTCGGGTAAGTAGAACTCCTGATATCGAACTGGGTGTGAAAGGGTTAGTTTGGAACGTTAATGTTTGAAGGTGGGTTGCGAAAGGGAGACATTTGGGGAGAATCTCGAGTTTCTGTCTTGTGCAATTTACTTTGGGGGTGTCACACTTCTATATCAGGACAATCACAGTTTAATGAAGGAAAGTCCAAAAATCGCTCACTATACTGCAACTTCACTCTTGGGAAAAGAAAGGGTGAACTAGGGTTTTTTCTGCATTTTCCCACTAATTGTTTCGGTAAAGGTAAGTTAATTACTCCCCTAACTTGTAGATCAATTCTTAAACCTTATAATCTAGAGCGGTACTTTTAGTGGATGGATTTGACTTGAATTAATGGTGGAAAAAATCTTGATTTGGGTAGACTGATTATGAAATTTGCATATGGTTAGGATTAAGTATTAATCCGGGTTTAATTGGACATGTTTTGAATTTTTTTTCCCCCCTTTATACGGTTGCCATCTACTGCCTGTAGAAGCTTCTATGGTAGGTAGATGGGACTTGTAAAACCAAACTTCAGCCCAATTTTTTTTCTTCATTTTCCAAATCCCGAGGTGTTACAATATCTCCCCCTTGGGAACATACGTCCTCGAATGGGACTCAAGGCAATACAAAGAGAGCATGGAGTAGATCTAACAACCCAACACGAATGAACCTCATCAACAACACATAATCAAAGAGGAATATCAACTCCAAGTTAAGACATATTCAAAACATCATTCAATGAGGTATACATGCAAATCATACTCAAATGCACATAATCACGAAACAATTAATCAAAGCTAAATCAAAATATCAAAAAACAAGTTTTCATAAGCATGCATGCATGAGGAGACATGAGAATGACTAATACATGAGGATGGACTGTGAGGAACTAAATACCTCTAGCTAGAGTAGGGTCGGAGGGAAAGAGATGGGGTAACATGACATCATAGTGGCCTTGGCCTCCCAAGTATCACCCTCAACCCGTTGATTCCTCTATAAGACCTTTACGGACACAACTTCCTTATTTCTCAGCTTTTTAACTTGCCGGTCCAAAATCTCAACCAGAACTTCTTCATCATAAAGACTCTTCTTTATACCAAGACTCTCCAATGGCACAATGGACTTCAGATCACCAACACATTTCTTCAACAGAGAAACATAGAAAACCAGATGTACCGATGCTAAGTCATTAGGCAAATCAAGTTCCTAAGCAACTTTACCAATAAGCCTCAAAATCTGATATGGGCCCACTTAACAGGGACTAAGCTTCCCCTTTTTCCCAAACCTCATTACACTTTTCATGGGTGAAATCTTCAAGTAGACCCAATCATCTACCTCAAACTCAAGGTCTCTCCATCGACATAGGAAATTTGTCGACTTTGAGCCATTTTCAACCTTTCTCTAATAAGCCAAATTTCTTCCATAACCTCATGTACCAATTCTAGAACTATCAAAGAAAACACACCTACTTCAAACTAACTTATGGGAGATCTACACCTCCTACCATAAAGAGCCTTAAATGGAGCCATATCAATGCTTGATTGATAGCTATTATTATAAGGAAACTCAATCAAAGGCAAATGATCATCCCAATTACCCTCGAGGTCAATCACATAAGATCTCAACATATCTTCCAAAGTTTGGATAGTCTGCTCTGCTTGCCCATGTGTTTGAGGATGAAAGGTCGTACTAAGCTTAACAGGAGTACCAAGGCCCCTTTGGAAAGATTTCCAAAATTTAGAAGTGAATTGGGTACCACGATCAAAGATGATGGATAATGGAAATCCATGCAACCTAACCATTTCCCTCAAATACAACTTAGCATAGTCCTCCATCGAATAAGAAACCTTAACGGGAATGAAATGAGTCGATTTCATCATTCGATACACAATAACCCAAATCAAATCATGTTGTCACCGGGTTCAAGGTTAACCAATAATAAAATCCTTATTCAAATCTTCCCACTTCCAAGTAGGATTACTAATATCTTGGGATAAACCTCCTAACTTTTGATGCTCAATTTTCACTTGTTGACAATTAGGAAACTTAGATAAAAATTCCATAGTATCCTTCTTCATCCCATTCCACCAATAGACCTCCCGTAAGTCAAGGTACATCTTGGTGGCTTCCGGGTGAATGAAATACGAGAACTATGGGCTTATAATAATATTTTCTCTTTCAAGTTATCAACATTGGGAACACACAAACGACCTTGATATCGAAGCACACCATATCCCCTTGGGAGAAAGGCTCAATGGACTTTTGAAGCGCCACTTCTTTCAACTCAACCAAAATTGGATCAATACCTTGCTTGGCTTTCATATCTGACACAAAAGACGATTGTGAACCATTATGAACCATAATACCACCTTCATTAGAATCAACCAACCGAACACCCAATCGATCCAATCTATGAATATCATTATCCAATTCTTTCTTACCTCCCTCAACATTAACAACACTACTCATGGATAGTCTACTAAGAGCATCCACCACCACATTCGCCTTACTAGGTGATAGAGAACACTCATGTCGTAATATTTTCGTAACTCAATATACCTAATTTTGCTAAGGCTTAGATCTTTTTTCTTGAACACATATTGAAATCTCTTGTGATCGGTAAAGACATCAACATGAACACTATATAAGTAATGCCTCCAAATCTTTAAGGCAAAACCAACTAGCACTAGTTCCAAATCGTGGGTATGATAGTTATTTTCATGGACTTTAAGTAGTTGTGAAACATAAGCAATAACCTTCCCATTTTTCACAAGGACACACCCTAGTCCAATCCTTGAAGCATCACAATAAACAACAAACCCATTGGATCCTTTCGGCATAGTCAACACCGGAGTGAAATTAGGTCTATCTTTCAACTCTTGAAAACTCTTCTCACATGCTTCCAACCATAAGAACTTACCTTTCTTTTAGGTCAATGTTGTCAATGGAGAGGAAATCGAAGAAAACCCTTCCACAAATCTTGTGTAATAACCAGCCAAACCCAAAAAGCTTTTAATATCTAAAGGGTATATAGGTCTAGGCCAACTCTTAACCGCATCCGTCTTCTTAGGATCTACCTCAATACCCTTACTAGAGATAATGTGAAGAAAAAATCCACGAATCTCAAATAAAACTCGCATTTACTAAACTTTGCAAAAAGTTGTCGGTCCTTGAGGAGTTGCAACACAATCCTCAAATGATCAGTGTGCTCATCCTCACTCCTTTATTAAATCAGAATGTCATCGATAAACATAATCACAAACATGTCGATGTATTGTCTAAACACTCTATTCATAGAGTCTATAAATATGGTCGGAGCATTAGCTAAACCAAACGACATTACCAAAAACTCATAATGACCATACCGTGTTTGAAAAACCATCTTTGGAATGTCATCTTCCTTCGCCCTCAATTGGTGATAACCCGACTGAAGGTCAATATTAAAAAATAACTCACACCTTAGAGTTGGTCAAACAAATCATCTATCCTTGTAAGAGGATACTTATTCTTAAGGGTAACCTAATTCAGTTGTCGGTAGTCAATACACATGTGAATTGAACCATCTTTCTTATGAACAAAGAAAATTGGAGCACCATACGGGGAGATACTCGTTCGGATGAAATCCTTTTCCAAAAAATCCCTCAATTGCTCTTTCAATTCCTTAAGTTCTGCAAGAGCCATACGTTAAGGAGGAAAATAAATAGGTTGGATATGAGGGAGAAGATCAATACCACAGTCTATTTCCCTTTTGGGAGGAACATCGGGTAAATCTCAGGGAAACACTTCCAGAAAATCATTACAATAGGGCCAACTCAAAAGTAGGGGCTTCAAAATACATATCCCTAAACCGAACAGAATGGTAAATGCAACCCTTAAAATCATCTTTCTAGCTTTAGGACAAGAAACAAACTGGCCCTTAGGCATATAATTTCTCCCTTTCCACTCTAGGACGGGCTAATTAAAAAAATTGAAACTTGACTACTCGGGTTCTACAATCAACAGAAGCATAACAAGAATGGAGCTAATCCATACAAAGAAAAACATCAAAATCTAACATTTCAAGCTCTACAAGATCAACATGAGTGACTTTTTGGGGTAAGGAGACATGACAACTTCTGTAGATTCTCTTAGTCACAATTAGGGGTGTCAAATGGGCGGGTTAGGTTGAAATTGGAGATATTAAAATGAGTTGAAATAGAAATCGGGTTGGGTCTTGACCCGCCCAAGTTTACTTTGGACTCAAATGGGTTGGGTCCAAATGGGCTGAAAAATGGGTTAGGTGTTGACCCATCCAATTTGACCCGATTAATCTCAATAATTTTAACATAGTGATATTTAACTTTTATAATCACAATTCGAATTCCAACTCAAGATTTTTTTTTTAAAAAGTAACAAATGGATAGATAAATCATAAAAGATGTTAAATAAATAATAGTTTATTCCTTTAATATAGGAACATATCTTAGTAAAGAGTTCTAAAATGATTTGAAATTGGAGATTGAATTGGGCTCAATTGAGGATTCTCTTAAAATGGGTTAGGCTTGAATCGGTTGAGATTGAACTTAATTTAAATTATCTTGAGCCCAACCCTTAAAATTCTGGGCGGTTACCTATGTTTGGGTTCATTTTTGACACCCCTAGTCACAATAGATTCACCAATAGGTGTAGAGATAGAAAAAGGTTCTATCAACACATTGGGAAAAACATCAAACCTCATAGCCACATATGGCATCACAAAAGACAAGGTGTCACCGGGATCAAGAAAAGCATAAAAATCAAGATAAAAGACTTTCAACATTCAGTAACAACATCAGGAGAACTCTCTTGATCATGTCGAGTTTGAAGTGCATAGAATTGGTTTTGCTTTGGAGCATTTGAACCAGAACCACTAGGCGGAGCTTGCCTACCATACTTTCCCTTATCAATTTTAGATGGACAATCTATTAAACGGTGGCCACTTTTACCACAACCAAAACAATTATTCGTATCCATCAAGCATTTTCCTGGATGCCTCTTGCCACACTTTTGGCATGTGGGAATCGAAGATCCATTTCCACCACAATTTTCTGCTTGAGACTTAGGGTTATAAACCATTTCCTTGTTGAACTTATGAGTTGGGGAATTTAAGGAACCTTAACCCGAAATTTTTTGTAGAAACTTAGAACAACTATGTCCATCGGACCTTGAATGTGAGAAGTCACCATCACTGGTCTTTGCCCTCTTTGCTTTCCTAGACTTTTCATTAAGTTTTTCCTCTTTAATTTTTTAAGCACGAATCATTAGACGATAAAATTTCCATTTCCTTAATGAGCATGGTGGTACGACATTCCTTGACAACTATTTTGGACACACCTGAAACAAACTTGCTCATCTTTGCCCTAGGATCAACAACAATAGTAGGAGCATATCTAGACAATTACATGAACTTCATGGCATACTCCTTCACACTCATATTTACTTGAAGAATGTTAATGAATTCAAGTATCCTTGCCTCCCTCGTATCAATGGGACAGAAACTATCAAGGAAAACAACTTTACACTTTTTCCAATCAAGACGACCCACATCACCCGCCCTCTGTTACTTCCATTGGTTGAACCAAACTTGAGAAACACCCTTAAGTTGATATGTGTCCAATTCCACCTTTCAACGGGCGTCACTCCCAAGATCATCAACACCTTGTAACCTTATCAATGAACTCTTGAGGATCCTCCTAAACCTTGGAACCAAGCAACTCCGGGTGATTCATTCTAGTGAAGTCCCCCAGTATAGTTACCACCGTACCCATATTTGGGTTCACGGGAACCAAAACCTCACTATTAGATGGAGCCATCATGGCTTGGGCCAATACTTGAAAATCAGCTCAAAACTCTCCATTAATCACTTGTTCGGCCAAAAGGTCAGCCAGAACTTGTGGAGCTTCTTGAGAAGATCTGGAGCTTCTCGTTCGACATTCTCATTCGCATTCCTCCTAATATAAGCTCTTTGAGGGGTTATATCCTGAAATGGACTGGATAAGGATTAAGAGAGAGCTCTATAGAGTTACACTTTATTGCACGACTTTAGAATGATGAAAGAACTGCAATTTCCTAAGCATATCATTGCATCCTATTCATAAATGTGGCACGCTTCACACTCATGAACAAGTCTCTACTCGACGTGGCTTATGAAACATCCTAGGACCTTTCTAAATCTTGTGCTCTAAATATCAAGTTTGTCACGACCCAAAGTATGCCCTAGGTGTATAGAAACCTAAGAGACCCTATAAAAGCCACTTAGCTTACATTATACAAGATAATAGAATAAAGTTTTCAAAAGAAACATTTCACATTTCAGTAAAGTTTGAAAAAATATGGAAGTCTAACACAAGTATCAAAGCCATCTAATACATCATAAGGAAAGTGATTGAGATGTAACCCATACATCACATATAAAGTCTGAAACGAAAAGATATAAAACTATAAAATGTCTCGGTCCTCGAAACATGAGGACTTAACAATCACTTCAAGCACCCAATAAATGTTTATCCACGAGTGTACGAGGTAGGAACATTGGACCCTATATTCATGAGATAATGTAGGCACAAGTATGCATTAATACATTAAGTGTACTAAGCATGAGGCAATATGCTTAAACATAGGCATAATATCATCAATGACTTAAAATGGGTAGGCATAATTATATTGAAACATTTGAAAGCTTAAGAAAGAAATGACATGAGGATTATAGACATAGTCAAATACATTATCACAAGGGACATGCATATCTTTAAAATTCTTCAGAGTTCATAGGTTCATCATAGGCTCATGGTAGAAAAACACAATTTATGCTTGGGTAAATGCAATTTAACTAAATATCATAGATTAACATCAAATCATGCATTAGAAAACTTAATCAACTATAATCACTATATATTGGTTCAAACTCACATTTATTGAATTGAAACCTTAATTTGATCAATAGGAAATTGAATTGGCAAATTGAAATCCTTGGGGACTCCATGGAGGAAAGGACTCCATGGCTAAATACACACATACTTTGATGCTAGAAGCCCAAATATAATGGAGAATCGAAGACTTGAATGGAACCATAGCTTTCCTCTTCTTCCTTAGCCTAGAGAGCATTTGGGGAGTGAATTTGGTCAAATTTAGGGAATTTAGGAGAATGAGCAAAAAATGGGTAAATTGGGGGCTTAAAAGTTTTATATAGGGCTTAGGGTAGAAGGAAAAACGACATAGTTTTGGGTTAAAACAATTAGGAAAAGACCCCAAAACCCATTAAAAATAATTGTCAGACTCGATCTATGATCTGGACCTACGGACCGTAGGACTTCCCATGGTCTGTACTAGTCAAGCGTAAACTAAGTACTAGGACTATCATTTGACCTATCTTTTGACGGAATATTTGTACGTTCATAGAACCAACCATAGAAACAAAATTTAACCCTAAAAATTCACTAAGTTTGGGACTTACTTACGAGACCTATCTATGACTCGTACAAAGGATGAAAAACCGTAGTGATGAACCATACAAAGGTTACATGGACTTGTTTTGAAAAAAATATTTTCCCTCTTTCTACAGTTTCCATCTACGACCCATAGAATTTTCTATGATCCGTAAGTGGGACCCGTAAAACTTGACTTTAGTCTAAATATTTCTTTTCTTCCTTTTTCAAATCCAAAGGTGTTACAATTAAGATCCTTGAAAAGATGTTACAGGCTTGTATTTTAGACTTTGGAGGTCAATAAGACTAGTTCTTGCCTTTGACGGAGTTCGCGTACAACAACGACTACCGTTCTAAAATCAAGATGGCCATGTTTTAGGCCTTAAATGGTAGGCGTTGTCGTTCTCCGGTTGGTTAGTTTGAGTTTACTGAGCGTATACCTTGTGGTATAGATTTGATTTAAGAGGTTTTGGAGCAAGTGAGGGTGATTCAAGATAGAATTTTGATAGCGCAGAGTTGGCACCAGAGTTATGTTGATTGTAGGCGGCAAACTTTGAGGTTTTGAGTTGGTAGTAAAGTTTTCCTCCGTGTGTCGCCCATGAAGGGTGTGATGAGATTTGGGAGGCAGGGCAAGCTTAGCCCTAGTTATATTTAGCCTTTTAAGATCCTGTCGGCAGTTGGATAGGTTGCTTATGAGTTAGCTTTGCCTCCGATGTTCTCAGCTATCCACCCACTCTTTCATGTTTCGATGTTACGCCGATATGTTCTTGATGAGTCACATGTGCTTCATATGATGTAGTAGAGTTTGATGATCACTTGACCTTTGAAGAGGAGCTAGTTGCCATTCTTACTAAAGATGTGTAGCGGTTGCAATCGAGAGCCATTCCTTTGGTTAAGGTTCATTACAAGTATCTTCCAGTTGAGGAGGCTACATGGGAGACCGATCATCATATGCGCGAGCAGTTTCTTGGCTTGTTTGAGCCTTCATGTACCTCTTTACTCTTACTTTCACAAAAAAAAGTCCTTTTTAGTAGTGATTGTTGTAATAACCTCCATGTCATTTCTCTATTTATGCCTCATATTTTTTTGTTAGATGTTTCATGTAGCGACCCCAACTCATTTATGACTTGTTGGGACTGACAGTTCGGTCACCTAGTCATTCGTTTAGTTTTTATGTGAGTTTTAGTGGTTTGGGAGCTTTCAAATCCTGAACGGTCATTTTTTAACAAAATTTCATAAAGATAAACTCAAAATCAACATCTGGCAATTCCATTAGCTTTGAATGGTCATTTTCGGCTACTATCATGATCGACAAAACTTTCGAGGCCCTCTATGGAATTTGGCTTATAAAATAAATTGGGTGTGGGACCAACTTTTCATTGAGACAACCTCGAATAGAAATTTTAATGGTTCCACTAAATCTGGAATGTTGATTCCAATGGGGTAGAATAGTTTATTTCCAATGCATGGGTTTCCGTACGAGTTCGGGTGCACCCTATCAATGTTTTGGAGCCTTAGTTCTTGTGTTGTCAGCTGAGGCGTGCCTGTGTTCATGTGCCCATGGCTGCATTCGTGGATGGCAAGTACCCTGGCAGGAGCGTTCACGTGTGGGCACCTGTTCATGGAAGGCAACTAGCAAGCGCGTTGGTGCGGCTGCCCCGCGTCGCGCTGTTCTGTCGTCTAGCCTATTTAAGTCTGGTCGCGAGGCAGCTTTGGCTCAATAGATTTTTTTGCGATATCTCCTCCGTCAAAACTCTGATTTTGGTGATTCAAAGTCCCACGTGCTCATAATTTTTGGGGTTACGTGGTGGAATGATTGGATTGTGTTAGTCACACTATGTTTGAGGTGAAGATTTACGGTAAGCTGCTGCCACTTCTCTTTTATTTGAGCTTTCATTGTGTTGTTGTGTTAGCTAATTATTGGTCCTCAAATGTTCTATTTTGGGATACACGTTCAAAGCATTGTTTAGGATTTTTTGATGGAATTAACTATAGAATTTCTAGTACGGATCCCATGATTTCTGTTTAACTCTAAAATTGGTCCATCTCTATTCTGGGTGATATAGGTGTCTCCACGACCGTATTGATATTGTAATCCTATTTTTGATAGCGATGTAGCGTTCAAAGGCCATTTGGAAGGGAAAAGCTCTGGCCTTGTAGTTTAGACTACGCGCGATCGGACTATAATTAGGCTATGGCTTCCTTTCTGATTAGTTTAAGCATGAATGTGTAAATTCATGACAATTAGTGTGAATTGGGGGTGGGTATCTAGTTATTTAAGCTTTTCTTCCTAAAAACCATGATTTAAGGTTGATTAATACTGTTTCGAGGATAGTACCATGTATGCAGAGGGTTGTATGTGTGTTGTCGCATGCTATGTGATTTATTTGTTTTACTATGTGTTTCTTAAAAAATGTTTGGTCTTAGTCTAGGATAGAATAGTGTTGCCCTAAACTTATGAAATTTGCATCTTTTGTATGACTTTGACGCCTCTCGTACGGACTAGGTCCTTGTAGAATAGAATAGCAGATTTATTTCTGATAGTATGATCCTTAATTTAGGCATTTGCGTGGCTTGATAACTCTATATCCTCATCCTAATTATTTCTGCGGCTCAGAGGTGTTATCAACGGGTCATTCTATTGCTTCAATTGGAGATTGAGTTGTCCTAGGCTGGTAGCTTTCTGTTGATACCTTGTGGTGGATAGCGTTCCACGGTGACTTGACTTGACATTGGGATTCTCCTTGGAATTGACACACCCTTAGCACTCTTGTTAGTTAGTTTATGAGTTGGTTGGTTACAATGATTATTTTTGGTTCGAGGCCGATGTATTATGGTTTGAGGTTGTTATTTTCAAGGCTGACATTCTATGGTTCAATTTTGTTATTTCCATCTTGATACTGATTCTTTGGGTTTGAGGGCCATATGCTATCACTTTGGGTTCGACGCTCGGTTACCTTTTATTGGGCTTGGGCTGGGAGCTCTGACTATGGTTCTTAGATTTGGATCTGGGTTACTCTTCTTTCTTGTAGATTTAGCTATTCTGTGTACTTGTCGGGCTTATGGGGTCAATTCGAGTTTTATTTAAAATTGCATATGACTGTACCTTCTAGGCTTATGGGTCCAGTAAGGTTTAGTTTATATACTTAGAATTACTTTCGGTACACTCATGTGCCTTTGTTTCATTTTCGTTTTGGCCTCTGTTTATGGCTAGATTCTATATTTTTTTCAGATTTTTTACCATTCTTGCTCGGTCGGCCTATGATCCTTACCGAGTACCTTGTTTTGGTTCTTATGCTACACTCTGCATCATTACGTTATGCAGATCCTAGTACCAACTACTAGCGGTGATTGTTCATGGCGGCTTTGCAGGTTGGGGATATTGGAGACGAGGGTGAGCACTTAATGTCCTGGATCAAGATGTCTCCTTCTGTACATATGTTAACCTCTCTTTTGCCTTTGAGACAACTTGTTATGGTTCACTTTTGGGACTTGTATTTATTCTTGTTGGACGCATCTTTACTCATGATTTCCAGGTTCTGGGAAGGTATCTATTATATATAATTTTCAGTTTTCTTGTGTTTCTATCTTTTCTTATTGTTAGTGTTACCCTAGTACTCATTACTTGTTATTTTTAGTATGTGTTGGCTTACCTACTGGTAAATTATAGTAGATTCCATCATGACTCGGGAAATTGAGCCATGATAGGGCTCTGACAGGGACCCACTTTTTTTCAAGAAGACTTCCATTGGATGTTTTAACGTCTCCATTAAATCCAAAATGTCGTATTTGGTGAAGTAGCAAAGTTTTTTCTGCATGCATGGGTTTTCGAACCAATCTTGAGAACTCGAATGGAGTCCATTATGACATAACATATTTTTTTTGGTGCCTGTGTTGGTGTTCCTAACCAAGCAGCCCTAGTTCCTCTTAAGTGGTAGCTGTTTTATCGGGCCTTGACTCATTTTAGTGGCAGTCACTTAAGCAGTTTGGGAGCCGCTTTAGCTGGCCTCCAGCGTGAGCTTTGTCGCTTTAGCAGTATTGGCGCCAGTTAAGCAGGACCGCTTAAGTGACCAACTGGCCGCTTTAGCAGCCATCACTGGTAGTTATAATTCAAAAAAAAAATAGATCATTGTTCAACATTCAAAGTTCAATATTTTTTCATTATTAGAGCTCTATTTGAGCTTATATTTGTTGGTTTTTTTTGGGAATTTTTGGAATCTTGTGTTAGGATCATCGAGTTGCATTGGGGGCTTATATTATTGGTAAATGTTCGTCCCAAAGACCTCTCTCTCTTTTTAATGGTGTTTTATGATTCTTAATGTCGCATGAACTATTTCAGCTCGAATTTGAGCTCATATTGTGCACATTTTTGAGCCACAACCTTCTTGAGTTAAATGCAACCCATAAATGAAGTCAAATAAGTGATTTTCTATGCGGATCACACAATGCCATTTTGGAATTATTTTTGGTCACATCTTCAATTATTGTGAATTGGCTGTCAAAATGTCAAGATTGACGTTGGACCATTTACTTAATAGCATGACAACAATCAGAGGTTGTTCAGAAGGGTAAGTCTTCAGTTTGGATTATTCTAGAGTGCGTGTGCTTGGCTTTGACGCAGGCCATAAATCATAGGTTGAGTTTGTGCTTATATTTATATGTTTTTATCTAGTTTTGGGAGGGGTTCCTAACTGTATCATGTTTAGTTGGTCAACACTTTGCGTTAGCTTTTCTTTTGAGTAGTTTTGGGAAATTCAAGTATCTCTACCTTTGTTGTGCTGTTGCCTTGTACATTGTTTGATTGTTTGTTGTTACTTATTCTTGGACATAGCCTAAGCTTAGGCTAGTGATTTCCTTAGATTATCTATTTAGGAACCCTTATGCATTAGAAGTCCTTCAATGTCGCTTTGAATGATTTAGCTCTGTGTAGACTAATGTAGCAGACTGATGTATAAAAGAATGAATTGTTAGCTAAGAGACAACTCAACTCATATATCCTTTCATCCATAACTTCCTTATAATTCTCCCCTGTGTGTATTTCAGATGAGATTTCGGGCCTTATTTATGATATTCAATTAGGCCTTGGGTTTTGAGCTGGAGTTTGTCCCTACTGATTGTGAAGGTGGTTTCACTCTATGGTATAGTCCTGCATGATGATGAGCTTGTGATTTTGGAGACACTTAGATTTTATTAGCCACATTTCGAGGCACTATAACATTTTTACTAGATGCGGTTCGAGGCCTTAGCACATTTCCACCAACACTGTTTTGAATCTTGGCACACTTCAATTAGTCAGGTTCGGATCCTAACATTGTTGTTTCATTGGGGGGCGCCTTCATTGTTGTTCAAGTCTTGGCTTAGCCATTTATGTTTGGGAGCTTATCTAACCTTAGTATTAGTAAGGGATATCTTTATCTCTTTTGTGTACTTATTGTGTTTATGGGAGTCTGTTTGGGTTATTTACTTTCCAATTGTCCTTGAGTATACCTTCTGGGCTTATGGGGTCCAATTAGGTTGTAGATAGTTGTTTTACTTTATTGTTTCATTCAATCTAGATTCGTGATCTTTACAGTTAAGAGTTTCCACTGTTGCTTCATTTATCTATCTAGTCACAATTTTTTTCCTCGCTTTTAAATATGTATTTTATTTCAAGGCTCATTTGGCTTATGATGCCTACTGGGCACCTGTTATTTTAGTACTCATGTTACATTTTGCATATGTTTTATTGATGCAGAACCGAGCACCTGCCGATAATGTTGAATTATGACTTTCTGTGAGGACTTTCGAAAACTAAGGGTGATCAAACGATGTGTGATGTTACTCATATTCTATTTGTATATGGTTTTGACTAGTATTTTGTATTTGAGAAAAATATGCAGTTATTCTTTTTATATTGTAGCTTGTACTCTTTGTAGTTGCTTTGTTCCTTCGTACACCAGGTTATGAGATCAGCTCTTTTAATTTTATATATATATTTATGTCATTTCCTTCTTTCTTCTAGCTTTTCCTTATATTTTTTTCATCTTCTCGTTGGTTATTGATTCCTCCAAATTTGATTGTTACTTTTCGTTTTCGGATAAATGTTGGCTTACCTACACGTGGGATTCAGTTGGTTCCTTCATGACTAGAGTTTTTGGGGTGTGTTAGAGACACCCTCGTTGATTTTAGATCTTCCGTGGTCGTGGATGATTTGCACCGTGGTGAACCCTTGGCATCCGCATATTACTGTTTTCCCTATTTATCGTATTGTCGATATATTTTGTATTTTCAGTAGACATATCTTATGTATATAGTCCTTTCTCTACATGTACGCTATTGTACCCGTGACACCAGGTCTGACGTTTGTTCTTGTGTATACACTATTGTTACTTGTCGTACCCTCTTTGTATATGTTTTACTGTTTTATACCTATCTATGCTATGGACCCTTTATTTTCCTTATTACTGCTTCCACTTAGTTTCACGTCTAGTGTACATATTTATTTTTAGTGGGGTAGCCCAATTGCACTTGATTAGTTGATAGTGATACTTAATCCTTGATACTTTTGATTATTGAGTAACCAAATAAATCAAAATAATAATTTACTAATAACTATTACTTATAAGTATCCAGTATTAACTATTAATAATAAGTAATAAGTAATAACTAAAAAGTAATATTGTAATAATAATCTTTCTAGCACTTTAAGAGAAACAATAAATTATAATAAGTTTATATAAGCAATATTGTAATAAGAATAATCTTATTAGAACTTTAAGAGAAATAACAAGTTAATAACTAATAATAATAAGTAATGGAGTAACTAATAAATGATATTTTGATAATAATCATTCTAGAACTTTAAGAGAATTAATAAATTAATAACTATTAAAGACATTGATAATTGAGATTTAACAATTGAGTTGAGAACTTCAGACGAGGAAGTTGAAATATTTGAAATTAAAAATTGAATTCTTGAAATTTGAAATAGTAGAGAAATTGAATATGTTGAATAAATATGAATAAGAGGGGGTATTTATTTATTTATTTTAAAATTAAAGTGAGTCCCATTAACCTTTTTTTACCAAAATAAAAAGAAAGACCAAAGAAAATAAGCAAAAAAAAAAGCTGAAAGAGAAAGACAACGAAAAAAGGCAACCAAAGAGGAAATGGAGAGTCAGCTTCTTATGCCATCTCGATCCACCACCTTGGATGAGCTCTGAGCACCAGCTGCAGGAGAAGTCAACTTCATAAATCACATATCCTTCATTTCAGCTACTACTAGCTCTTCACCAAGGTGACTTTTAATTCAACCATTGATGGACATTGTTGGTTCCATCTCCCGAGGACCTCGGCCAAATTCAAATATTCTGGATAATAATCTATGGAGATCGCCTCCGAATCTGATCTTGGGTGCTATCTACCATTGATCCATATCAAATTCGACTCCAATGTCTTTGTTAGCGCAAAAAAGGAAGTTGTAAATTGCTCAGGCAAGATTAGTTAAGCATTATATATGAATTATAAATCTTTTTCTCTTGTCTAATCTTTGATGGGTTGGATCCCACAAAGAGATTAATACAACCATCTAAATTTTTGACCATTGAATCGGACAACTAACTAAATTTTGTTTATATGATATATGGGACTTGAAAAAACTTTTGGAGATATACAATTTGTGACAGAAGCAATTAGGATATATCAATTAATTAAATACACCATTCAAGTCCTGGTTTCATACCACTTTGGACACCTCTATGCTCTCACCAGGTGTGTGATACTGTTAACCAACCAAAATAACTTCAGACTTTAAAAGTTTGTTATAGTTATGCATCAATTGTGAACTCCTTCATGCTTCTTATCTATACTTGTATGTTTGACTGTTACTTTTATCAGAATTTATTATCTATATGGTTGCTACTGGGTCTTTCTGAAAAGAAGTGAACTCATAAGTACCTACAAAAACAAACACTAGGTTAGCAAAATAATGAGCAAGACTATTTCCCTCTCTGAAGGAGTGTTGTACTCTTACTGATATAGTATTTCTGAATCTATTGATGGAGTTGACCTCCATTGTCACACTCCACGGAGAATTTCATTCTCTATTTAGAATATTAACCATTGATAAAGATTAAGTCTCAATGAGTATTTGATGAAAATGTTTATCTAAACAGTATTGCAGACCCTTTTTAATCGCAATTGCCACAACCTTCAAGTTAGAAGAATCTGCCAACCTTACACCCTTAGCCCCTACAAAATTACCATTATGATCTCTCACACAGAAAGCAACAAAACTAGGACCAGGATTACCCTTGAAAGCCTCATCAGTGTTACCTTTTTACCATCAAGTAGGATGAAGAGACCATTTTCCTAGAGTTTTTGGGGTATGTTAGAGCCGCCCTCGTTGAGTTCAGATCTTCTGTGGCAGTGGATGAATTTCCATGTGGTGAACTCTTGGCATCCGAAGATTACTATTTCTCCTATTATTTTGTACTGTCTATATATTTTGTATTTTGAGTAGACATATCTTATGTATATAGTCCTTTCTGTACAGATACACCATTGTATCGAGAAACCAAGTTCGAGGTTGGTTCTTGTGTAAAGGTATGTCTTTCTCGGTCACTTTCAGACCATCTTTGCATATTTTTACCATTTTATACCTATCTGTGCTTCTGGGACTTCCCGAAAAGAAGTGAACTCATAAGTACCTACAAAAATAAACTCTAGGTTAGCAAAATAATTAGCAAGAGTATTTCCCTCCATGAAAGAGTCTTGTACCCTTACTAATATAGTATTTTTGTATCTATTGATGGAGTAGACCTCTATTGTCACACTTCATGGAGAGTTCCATTCTCCATCAAGAATATTAATCATTGATAAAGAGTCAGTCTCAATGAGTATTTGATGAAAATGTTTATCTAAACAGTATTGCAGACCCTTTTTAATCGCAATTGCCACAACCTTCAAGTTAGAAGAATCTGCTAACCTCACACCCTTAGCCCTTACAAGATTACCATTATGATCTCTCACACAGAAAGCAGCAAAGCTAGGACCAGGATTACCCTTGGAAGCCTCATCAGTGTTACAGTTTGACCATCCAGTAGAATGAGGAGACCATCTTCCTCGAGTTTTTAGGGTATGTTAGAGTCACCCTCGTTGAGTTCAGATCTTCTGTGATCATGGATGATTTTCCATGTTCATGGTGAACTCTTGGCATCCGAAGATTACTGTTTCCCTATTATTTTGTACTGCCTATATATTTTGTATTTTGAGTAGACATATCTTATGTATATAGTCCTTTCTGTACATATACACCATTGTATAGGTGACACTAAGTTCGGGGTTGGTTCTTGTGTAAAGATATGTCTTTCTCGGTCACTTTAAGACCATCTTTGTATATTTTTACCGTTTTATACCTATCTGTGCAATGGACCCTTCTTTTTTCTTATTATTGCTTCTACTTAGTTTCACGTCTAGTGTACAAATTGCTTTTAGTGAGGTAGAACAATTGCACTTGATTAGTTGATAGCGATACTTAATCTTTGATGCTTTTAATTATTGAGTTACCAAATAAATCAAAATAATAATTTACTAATAACTGTTACTTCTAAGTATTCAATATGCAAAGAGTTCACATATTGTCTATGCAACTTCATTTGGCCTCATCGTAGCCGCTCATTCATGTTCATTCGATTGAGAGCACTATTCAAGTCATCGGTATTGATCGGAATCGAGACACAAATTTTGCAAAAGAACAACCACATTCAACACACGAGAGGTGGCAAAAAATTTCTGACGGGTCAAAATCATTTCGCAATTTAAAATAAAAGGAGCCACAAGCTAAAACATCCATAGAAAGCCATGTAATAACACAATTTAAATAGAGCAGCCCAAATATATAAATGAAACATAATTCACGAATAGCACACAAAGGTGGGCCTTACCCTACCACAAATAAAAGCAATTTGTCCTCAAATGCAATTAACCCAAAATCCAAAAGTCAAAATAAAGTAAGATAGACAGGGAGGTACAGAGGAATCTTGTCTACACAGTCGCTCCATCTGTCTGGGCATTAGTGCCCGATATGTCAGCCTAGAACTTGATAATGCCCCCCTGAGCTTCTTCAAAATATTCAGCGGCAGCAGACTTACTAAGATTGTCCAAGTCATGAGCCGCCAAAAAGGAGTGGATAGCTGTGAAGAATCCACATCTCCACGAGGTTATACTGGGGTCTCAGGGATTTGTTCTCTTGCTGGCACTGGGCTTCATGCCCTCATTATCCATTTTGGGAGGATTTGTTGCCTTTGTATTTTTCTCTCTTGTTTGTCGGGGTGGTATGTCTCTTCTCGCTACTTGTGGTTAAGCCATTTCTGCAAAGTTTCGAAAAAAATAATTAGAAAGTATTCAGACAAAAGCAAGGCAGTTCAATTGCAGAATCATTTCGCCAAACCAATTGGAGAAGCGCGCAACTACTTAGGCGGTTCGATGAGTGCAGTGCATGGAGAATATAAAGGTGCAGACATATGGCGAACTAGAAGCCTTTCGGCAGGATGCCGAATAAATTCTGTGACATCATGCTTCTCACCGAATGTTATAGAATTCAACATCACAGTTAGCACTGAATTAAATGCGAGATGAGACTTTAGGCGAATCGCCGAGTGGTTTGGCGAGCTCGACCCGGCTCGCCAAATCACCCAATGTGCCTGCTTTTGAACCAACTTCCCAAATTCAACCCCGCAACCCCCGAAAACAAAATTAAGGCATGCACAACTCAAATTAGGATCAGACCCAGTGACAATCATGCACAACCCACAATATTTCATCCAGTTTAAAGCACAACCTTCAGGAATTAACTATTTAACAAGTATTATAATCCTACCAGAGAGGCCCAACACACATCATCAAAGTAATGTCATTTTATTTGACTACAATTTTCAATAAAAGAAGATTACGGCTTGGAAACTAACCTTTGGTGCTGATTAAGAGAAGATTGAAATGCTAGATGGCAATGTAATCCAACTCCGAGCACAAATCAGCACTAAAACTATTCAAAAAATGCAACAATATACGAACTAGCGTGCGGGTGAGAGTTTGGGAAAATAAAAAGTGTGGAAAAGTGAATGAGTTTAAAACTTTTAAACCTTTGGCTTGCAAAACCGTCCAATTATCGCCCATTCTGTGACATTTGTCCTGATAGCCGATCTATTTGGCGTAACGCCAAGTAGTCATTTACCTTGTTGAAGTTTACAGGACCTCCGTGTATTGTGGGAGTCCAAACGACGGTTTCCGCTGGAATCGCCGACATGGTCGGCGATTCACCAAGAATTTCCTGCGCCTGCGGAGTTTTACAGACTCTAATGTAAATTGGCCTTGAGTCTAACAACAGTCTAGTTCAGGGTCGCCGAAACGTTCGGTGATTCGCTGATTGGACCTGTTGCTCGCCATTCTATACTTTTTGAGCACTTTCCACACTTCTATTTTCACAATCAACACACCATTATTTTATCAAAGCAACATAAAACACTAAAGTGTTTTGGGTTGTCTCCCAAACAGTGCCTTAGTTAACGTCGTGGCACGACGTGGAAGTGCCTTCAAGTATCCTCTAGATACACCACTTCAACCAAAAAAATCTCTTGACATTTCCCAAAATATAATTTCAAACGTTGACCGTTCACTTTAAATAGGGGTCCTTCTTGATCTTCAACTTTTATGGCACCATTGGTGAACACTCGCGTTACTCTAAAAGGTCAAGACCATTTGGATTTGAGATTTCTGAGAAAGAGTCTAAGTCGAGAGTTGTAATTCAACACCACATCTCCTACTTTGAAGTCCCGCTTGAGTATTCGAGCATCATGCCAATTCTTCATCATCTCTTTGTAAATGACTGAACTTTCATCAGATCTGAGTCTAAATTCATTCAATTCGTTCAACTACTCTATCCTTCCCCTTGAAGTTTTTGTTCAGTCCAAATTTAAAGCTTTCAATGCCCACAATACTTTGCGTTCTAACTTGACGAGCAAATGACAAGACTTACCAAAAACAAACTAATATGGGGACATACCAATAGGTGTTTTGTAAGCAGTCCGATATGCCCAAAGTGCAGCATCGAGCTTCCTAGACCAGTCAGTTCTATTGGCATTCACTGACTTTGCTAGGATGCTTTTGATCTCCCGATTTGATACCTCGACCTGGCCATTTGTTTGGGGATGATATGGAGTTTCTACCTTGTGCTTTACCCCATATTTGCTCAGTGCCATTGAGAACCATTTATTACAAAAGTGGGATCCCCCATCACTAATAATTGCCCTAGAAGTGCCAAATCTTGCAAAGATGTAACGTTTAAAAAATTGGACAACCCTTTTTCTTTCGTTGTTAGGAAGTGCAATAGCTTCCACCCATTTGGAAACATATTCTACAACCACCAAGATATATTTATTTCCGAATGAGCTCACAAAGGGGCCCATGAAATCTATCTCCCATACATCAAATAGCTCGACCTCTAAAATAGGAGTGAGAGGTAATTTGTGTCTTCTAGACACTCCACCTTTCTGCTGACATTGAGAGCATTTCTTCGCAAGCTCATGTGCATCCTTATAGAGGTACGAGCAGTAATATCCACTCTGGAGAACTTTAGCGGCGGTGCGAATACCACTATGGTGACCTCCCACGGGAGATATATGACAAGCATGGAGAATATCTACTGCTTCTTCTTCTAGAACACATCTTCTAATGACATGGTCAGCACACTCTCTAAACAAGTATGGTTCATCCCAAAAGTACTTTATAACATTGAACATGAACCTCTTCTGTTGGTAAAAGGTCAAATCATCCGGCATCAGCCCACAAACAATGTAATTTACAAAATTTGCATACCATGGCGTATGTTTGAGAGATATTGCAAACACGTGTTCATCCGGGAAGGAGTCGTCTATGTTGACCCCATGCTCAGCATTTGCCCTTACTTCCAACCTTGATAAGTGGTCAGCCACTTGATTTTTGCATTTTTTTCGATCTTTTACCTCAAAATGAAATTCTTGTAATAGTATCACCCACCTTATCAATCGTGGTTTTGCATCTTTCTTTGCCATCAAGTAACGGAGTGCATCATGATCAGTATGCACTATTAATTTGGTGCCTAGCAAGTATGCCCAGAACTTTTCAAATGCATAGACTACCGCAAGCAACACTTGTTCAGTGACCGTATAATTTTGCTGGGCACTATTTAGAGTCTTGCTTGCGCAATAAATAGGGTGAAACAATTTGTTGCGCTTTTGCCCCAACATGACCCCCAAGGCCATACCGCTAGCATCACACATTACTTCAAAAGATTCGGACCAATTAGGGCTGATGATAATCGGGATGGATACTACTTTCTCTTTCAAACACTGAAATGTAACAATACAAGCATCATCAAAATAGAATTTCACTTCCTTCTCTAAGAGTTTGCAAAATGCGTGTACAATCTTTGAGAAGTCTTTGATGAACCTTCGGTAGAACCCTGCATGCCCCAAGAAGCTGTGAACACCCTTCACTGAAATTGGTGGGGGTAATTTCTCAATGCCCTCAATTTTCGCCTTGTCAACTTCCAACCCCTTTTATGGTACCTTCTGCCCAAGAACGATACCTTCTTTCACCATAAAGTGACATTTCTCCCAATTCAGAATCAGATTCATTTCCACGCATATTTGGAGCACCTGCCCTAAGTGTGTCAAACATTCTTCAAATGTATCCCCTACGATTGAGAAGTCATCAATGAATACCTCCATAGAGTCTTCGACCGTATCCGCAAAAATAGACAAAATGTAACGCTGAAAAGTTGCTGGGGTATTACATAGCCCGAATGGCATCCTTTTGAATGCAAATGTTCAATAAGGGCAAGTAAAAGTGGTTTTCTCTTGGTCTTCCAGTGCAATAGAGATTTGATTGTAATCGGAGTACCCATCTAAAAAACAATACCACCCCATTCTGATAATCGGTCAAACATCTAGTCCATAAAAGGCATTGGAAAGTGGTCCTTTTCGGTCCATGAGTTATGCTTTCGATAATCCATGCATACTCTACACCTAGTCACTCGTCTAGTCAGCACGAGTTCCCCATTTGCATTTGGGACTACAGTAATACCTCCCTTTTTCGGTATGCATTGTATCGGGATTACCCATTTACTATCTACAATCGGCTAGATCACTCCCACATCTAACTACTTGATAATCTCCTTTTTCACTACCTCTTGCATTGATGGGTTCAATCTCCATTGATGTTCCACACTAGGCTTACATTCATTATCAAGCCGAATCTTGTGCGTACAGACACCAGGAGGAATTCCCATTATATCAGCAATGGTCCATCCTATAGCTTCTATATGCTTCTACAGTACTTCAATGAGCAAGTTCACCTACTTTTCGAGCAAGTCTGCTATGATAATCACGGGTAAAGTATTATTAGCTCCCAAAAAGATATAATTGAGATGAGATGGTAGTGATTTTAACTCCATATTTGGCGGTTCCTCAGTTGATTGCTCTGCGGGAGGACTTTCTTTGTTTTTCAGATCGATTTCCAACTTGATTTGATTCCTTGAATACACTCATAATCTCGATAAGGCAGCTACCACTTCATCATAGCCCTGAACTTTGGATTCATCATAAGTTGCAAGCACAAATTCAAGTGGTGCATTCTTTCACATCAAATGGCTTACAGTTTCCACCGTTTCATCTATAATCTCCTCAGTTGACACTATATGAATATCGCTTGGCTGTCTCATGGATTTGCAAATATTGAAGGTTACCTCATCATTGTTCACCCGAAACTTCAATTTCCCGCTTTCGACATCTACCAATGCCCTCCCGGTTGTTAAGAATGGTCTTCCCAAGATAATGGGAATTTCAGCATCGATCTCACAATCTAAAATCACAAAATCAGCCAGAAAGATGAACTGATCTACTTTTACCAAGATGTCATGGAGTATCCCCACTGGATGCTTGATTGATCGATCCGCCATAGGGAGTCTCATTGTGGTTGCTTTTGGTTCACCCAAACCAAGTTCCTTGTATATTGCCTACGACATCAAGTTGATGCTTGCTCCTAAATCGCACAAAGCTTTAGTGAATTGGAGCATACCAATGGTGCACGGATGGTGAATGCCCCAGGATTTTCTCTCTTAGTGATTAGCTCTTTTGTCATAAATGCGCTGCAACTATGGGGTACTTCAATAGTTTCATAGTCTAAGCTCCTTTTCTTTGTAACTAGCTCTTTCATGAATTTGGTGTATCCCGACATTTCCAATAATGCTTCTACCAGAGGGAGGTTAATGGATAATTTCTTGAACACTGACAAGAACTTTTTGAACTTCTCGTCTTCTATCACATTCCCTATTGCCAGCTTTTCGCTACGGGTAACTACAATCAACAAATAAATCAAATTCATGGGGAGGGGGGTCGCCTAAGGTTCCAATTAGCACTCTTTCAATATCTTCCATCAGTGTTTTGGACGTTAATTGAGCTGATAATAGACTCAATTTACCTTCCTGCATTTTGATGGCATCAGCATGAGAATTCACTTTACTGTTTAATGATGAAAATTCATCTTTCATCCCTTTTAGTAAATCATTAGAGCCCTCAACTTTATCGAATATGCGTGAAAATAAATCATTTACCCGAGGAATACTTGCACTTCCTTTAGATTTTGGGCTTTCACTCAAGTGAGTATGGTCCTCCTCATGATCATCCTGCTCAGCCCAATCTTGCCAATATCTCCTTGGTTCTTCACCCATATAATGGTTCCAACCTTGATTTCCGCCCCGCTGTTGATAGCATGGGTGGAAACCCTCACCGTATCTTCTGGGGTTCCAACCTTGATTCTCCCCCGGTCTTGAGTAACCGGAAGAAGAACCTTCCTCAACTCGAAATACTCATTGTGTCCCCTTCATGTGTTCTTGCAGAATTTCCATTTGAGACAACATCTTTTTGATGTTTTCGTCCCTCTCCCTTTCTTTATCAAGTTGTTCTTGTGTTAATCTAAAACACAGTGGGGAAACTTGATCATCTTTGGTGTACCATGCCTGGTTTACTTTAGTCATAGCATCTAGGAGAAATGAGGCTGCTTCAAATGGTTGTAACATTATTCCTCCTTGCACCAATTGATCAGTTATCCCTTTACTAACTGAGTGCAGACTATGGTAAAAGTGTTGGAGCAACAATTCACCTGGCAGTCCATGCGTTGGGTACTTACGTAAAAAGCTCTTGAACCTTGTCCTTGATTTGTAAATTGGTTCACTCTCCTGTTACTTGAAATTCTGAATGTCGTCCCTCAGTTTCATCAATTATTGATGGAGGAAAGAATCTTTCGTGAAAGGCTGTAACCAGCTCCTCCCATGATTTGATGGAGTTTTTTGGAAGCTCGACCAACCATTTAGTAGCTCCCCTGGTCAATGATAATGGAAATTAGCGAAGCCGTATGGATTCTTGAGATATATTCTTGAATGATAAAGGGGTGCACACTTCCACAAAGCTTCGTATATGTTCGTGCAGATCTTCATGCTCTAACCCTCCAAATAAACCTATGGAATGTATGAGTTGGAGTGTGGCGCTAGTAACTTCAAACATGGCCTTTCCATCGGCCTGTGGCATGCAAATTGCACCCATCTCACCCACATGGGCAGGGTTATAAACACTATTAACATCATCGATGTTGTCTCGATGAAAAGAACCACTCGATGGGTGACCCGCTTGGCAGTTATTCTCCCGGTTTGCACTCACATGTCCTGTTGTGACACACAAATACTCAAAACAAAACTGAAAATTAAGTGAGTAAACTACAACTAAGAAGAACAAAAATTCTACTAACCTAGGAATTCTCAAATAACACCACTCCCCGGCAGTGGCACCATTTTGATGTTTGCGTAATCAAGACACAACTTCCAATGCAAGTGTCTACGATCGTACAATAGTATAGTAACCCAACCAAGGGTTGGGGTCGAGTCCCAAGGGAGTGGGTTTGAGAATTAATAGAAAAATAAAATTAAGTTGTAATTAGTCATAGCTAAAAATATTATCGAATATAAACATGTTAAATCTAAGGGGTGACACAAGCGTCAATTATCAACGGAGGTTTGTGACAAGTAAGCAAAAAAATCAAAAATGCAAAGAATACTAATCAAGGAGAGGTAATTCTTGGGATATGATATGAATATGGATTAGACTAGACATTTGGGTACATGTTCTTGATAGTAAATTTGTTGAGTATTTGTGACTAGGCTAGACTATTGTAGGGGTAAATTCTCTCTCGAGCAATTTACCCCGAATCAAATGGGTTCCTCTCGAACACCTACTTGCCGCATGAAGAACAACCTTCGCCTTAGCCCACTCACTCTCTCGAGTTAAGTGTGCGGCAGAAGGACTAGGGTTCACTCTCTCGAGCTAAACCTCATGTCGACCTACTCCCACCGGCCATTAATTTAGTAGTCTTAGTTTTACGACCTCTCTCTCGATCAAGCCGAAAACACAAAGGTGAAATCGTATTTGCAACTACAATTTTATTAAGTTCCACCACAACTACTAAACGAAATCACATTTACACAACAAATAAACTATCAACAAGCAAGACCCAACAAATAATCTAACCCATATTCACATAATCACACCGCAGGAAATGGGGTTTTAGCTAGACATGTAAAAGAGATAGAAATTTATACCAATATGAGTTTCCATTCAAATGGGTATGAAGAGTTAAGTCTCAAAACAAGCAAAGAGTGAAGAGTCCACAAGACCCAAGTCCAAAATCTTGGAGTTGAAACCCTTTGAATCTTCAAGTTCTTCATTTGGTGAGTCCTCAAAGCATTCGAGGATTTGACCCCCATGTCCTTATGTCTTTCATTTTATGTTTAGAACTATTGTATGGGCTGTGTCCCAAATATATTCACGTTTTAGACGGTTTGAGACAAGTGTAATAAATTTTTGCTTCGTTTTATAAAAGACTCTAAATGTATTAAAAATGTTTTAAATTTCCGCATCATTTCTATTACTTTATGTTATGATATGCTAAGTGACTTGTATGAGGCCTCTTGGGGTCTTGTTCGCCTTGTTACATATATGGGGTACCCCTGGGTCGTGACATAATATTTCTCTTTACCACCACATTTAATCAACGTTGGGCTCATATCATGAACCACCTAATGTTTAACAACACCACATTCATGCTTATTACTCTAGCAACTCCATAGACTCATACTAACCAGCTCCTTAAGAAGTTCTCATTCTCTCATCGTCTCTGCCATATCAACTAGAATTTTCCACATCACTACTTAGAACCAACTAAGGGCTCTCATTTAACTATTTCTCATAGTAAAACCTCATCCTCCTCCTCCTCATTTATAACCTTAGATGAAACCGTCACACCATCATTATCACGATAAGAACATTAGCCTTCTTTTTCTAACATCACTCCACTCCTAAAAGGACCTCTAAAAAGATATCTCCCATACTCTTTTGAACTCATTACTATTTTATTCACAAATATTGACATTGATTTCTTATCTTATCATCCCCCCCTAGGACTAAAGCCGACACTTGAAAGCTATGGACCTATTCCATTATATCTAAACTGGTCTACATCCCCTTTTACTCTAACATTTGGGAAAAATTTATCTCATGACTACTGAACTCTCCATAAGCAGGTATTAAGACCTCTTTCTAAGATGCTTGTCTTAACCTATTATCATTGGCTCCTAAGGTTGCGTCATATATTTCTTTAGGAAAATTACACCTGCACGCCTATCCCATATTGGCAGCTCAATTATATAATCTAGGAACACATAAAAATCATAACCTCGATTGGGACCTCGTTGTCCACATACTATATCGGGTGTACCTCTTACTGATCTACCTTTATTTCTCTCCTCTATGGGTCATAATACCACATATCTATTGCAAGGTACCACTTTGATCTCCTCACCTATTTCAGGTCAAACCTACTAGATAAGATCTCAAAACTAACACCATCACCCTTATGTTGCCATCTTTTGATCTCGATCTTCATCTCAAATTCAAGCTTAGTCTGTAGTACTAAACACAGATTTCAATATGATTGCTCACACCTTATAATACTTGCGACTACCTAAAAAGTCAAGGAACACTCACCCACTATGATCTCAACAAGTAGGAAGTCTTTAGATCTCCGTCTACCTACCTACAATTTACCTTCATCTTCCATTTCAAAACTTAAGTACTATTTACTCATTCACTATACATCATTGCCTAATTAGTTCTATAACACGTTGAATATTATGGGCTCTCCCTCAAAAATCATAAGAATGACTTGGATCTATCACCTTATGATACTATTGCTCTTCTATTCAACACCTACACTTGGTCATTACCCACACAATGACACCTCATCATAAACTCCTTTCTAGTTAAAATATACTCTAACTCATCCTAACTTGTAACTATTCTTCCACCTCATATCATGAACTCTAAAAAATATTAGTAACCCTTAATATACTCATAAAGTAAAATTCATCATTAATAACTTACTGGGTACATGACTATAATAACATAACTTGCCTCATCACTACCTCCCTTTCTTAGATAACTTAACCTCTGCGTGTTTTTCTCTTAACTTAAGGGCACTCTTTACTACTACTGCTCATAATCTCATAATTCATACTATTTTTTTGGGTGAAAATATTACCCAAGCTCTAAAGCACACTTTCTCATGCGGGTCTCACCTGAATAAGGTTTAGAGAATAGAGTACATCTCGCTTTCAGCTCAAACACACGATTCTTGTATATATGAGTGCATATTTTAGAATTCAATAGTTAACTCACTCATAGGTTCCTCTCCAGCACCTCTACGGTCTCAGAGCTTGCTCAAGAATAACTCATCCATAAGGATCTTGGCCTTTACTTTTCAACCACCTATAGTATGAAGGGTAGTCGAATGAATTTGGAAAATGCATGAGTATGAATAAATCTCTATGACATAACTTTATTGCACAATTTAGAGTATGAAAGAAGGGAAACTTTTCTTAAATGTACATAGTTCCTCATTTATAGAAGTGGGGACCTAACAACCATTAACAAGACCCTACTGACATGGCTTCAGAGAACCTAGGACATTTGAATTATGTGCTCTGATACCATGTTTTTCACAACCCGAGTCTACACTATGCACGTGTTCGACACTCTAGAACTATTGATAGTCCCCAAGTGAACCCTCATCCTGCCTGACTACAAGCGAAATACTAACTCAAGCATACAAAAGCTGAAAACTAAATTTAAAATTCATAAAACTCAAATAATTAACTCAGAATATAATAGTTTATTCAACTATCCCGAAATAGGAACTCAAGTCTTTAAAACATTTAAACAAAATAAATGAAACAGACTTCTCAAACTCTACTGTCTATCTATGAAGCCTTTAAATGACAAAAATGTTAGTTGGGACAAGACCCATGACATCCTAAACAAACTGAAAAGTATATGGACTCCTCTGGAAGCAAGGAGGCTCACCTAAGCTTACTCGAACGACAAGTGGTATCAACGAAACGCTTGTTGATGACCCTAGTTACATCTATCTACATCATGAAACGATGCAGGCCAAATGGCATCAGTACATTGAATGTATGAGCATGCAAGGGGAAATCTAAAGCACAACATAAGCTTGAAATTAAATCGAAGGAAACATGCTTACCTTGTTTGAAACTCACTTAACTCAAGGATACTCAAAGGTACTCAAACTTACTCAACTAACAAGTACTCAAGGATAAGCTACTGAACTTAGCAATAAGGTACTCAACTCAATGAAACATATCTCAACTCAACAATAAAGTACTTAACCCAGTGAAACATAGTCCAACTCAAGATACTCAAGGATAAAGCAACAATAAAAGATGCAATTTATGGAAAGCTTTTAAAATAATAGATAACAACTCAATTGTATGTAAAAATACGAGAATAACTCTTATTTATATGTAAAAATAAAATAATAACTCTTATTTGGGGAATTCTCTAACCGAAAACCATCACTACGACCTATGTGATGATACAACGTCTCGCTCACGCTGTCAGAACTGTCCTATACCTTGCTGGGATATAGAACTTCTCAACTAAGTGGATCCACTAAGCTATGCTTAAAAAGCAATAAAGAATCATCCAAAAAGTATGACACTTTACCCATGTTAGCAAACATGGTTTATGAGGATTTTGAGTTGTGTCAACTCATCCCCATATCAGTGCTCAATACTACTCCCAATAATATTTAATCATGCTCATATGCTTATAAACATAACTCTTCCTCTAGTTTGAGATAATTTCTCAAAGTACCATCTGTAAAAGAGGTAAATTCTCTTGAAATATCTTTGAACTCATAACTCATTTAGAAATCTCAGTTTCTCTTTTATTAGTGTAAAAATCGATACCTCTGGAAAAACATAGTCCTCCTTATACTCTTACTCAACTCATACTTGAAAACTCTTTCTCAAAAGAAAAACATATCAAAATCATATTATAATATGATCAAAGATGATTCGGGAAGTCATACTGCATAAACATTGATGGTGTATCTAGATACCATAATGCTTATACATTGATGGCATACTCGATTGTCATACTAATCATGTTTTAGAAAACTCTTTTCTCAAAACTCATCTTTACTTTCTCAAAATTCAGTCTAAGAACTCAAGTATTGGCTTTAAAAAATACTTCTCAAAATTCATAACTCAACTCATAAGGTTCATGTGGAATTATGGACATGACCACTCAACTCAAGGATCTTAATAGCAACATAGAACTCAGTACTCAAAACTCAAGACTCAAGAACTCGGAACTCATAACTCAACAATATTACTCCTCTCAGGGATACTCTATTTATGGAGTCCATGTGGAATTATGGTCATGAACGACTCAACTCAAAGATCTCAATTACAATGTAGACTCATGAATACACTCTTTTCATTGTCATAATCATTTACTCAAGTATTGAAACAAGTTATTAATAATTGTAAAAGACACCTCGAAATGACTCAAAGGGACTTTCTCAAACTTTACCCTTACTTGAATTTGAATTATGAATTCAAGGATCATGATTAGGATATATAGGATTTCTCAATGATTAGATAAAGTTTAGATAGTTGATAATAAGAAATGGGAGAATACACAAACTTGGGAGCATGTGCGCGACGTGGATGAGGGTTATTATTTTTGGTCACGAAATAAAATTTTGGTACACTGAAGTTCGCATCCTCTCCACGACGCGATCCTGGTCGCAGAATTCTGCCCGACTTTTCTTCCTCTTCAAAACTCGATTCAACTCCTACCCACTTCAGTTCTAAGGTCAAAATTCAGGAATTTTCATTACCCAGAACAATTTTAGTGAAACCCTAACAAGGAACTATCAATTTACTCATCTTATTCGAAAATCCTCATCTTAAGAACTCAAAACGAAACTCCATTACCAATTAAACTCAAGAACTCAAAAATCAACATCAAGAATGAATTCATGGGTAAAATATTGCATGATTGACTTGAGAGAGAACAAACCCAACACAATGGAAGCTTACATACCTTAATTTGGAAAAACAAAAACCTTGATTTGCAAGAAAACTTGGTGAACGCTTGAACTCCTCCTAGTTTCCTCCTCTTGAACTCCTCTCATAACCCTAAGCGTTATTTTGAATTATGAAAAACTGATCCAATTCAGTTTAGACCACTAAAATATTACCAAAAACATTTAAAGCTGAAGGGGTAGGGAAAAGACCAAAATACCCCTCATTAATTCGGGTCACTTTCCTGAACTGGACAGGATGACTTCAAATGGGCATATCTACCTCATCCGAACTTGGATTTTATCAAACTCGGCGGCGTTGGAAAGAGGATTCTAAGACCTTTCATTTGATATCTTATGAGCCACCTTAATCATCATGTACTGAAAGTTATGGTCGTTTGATGTTGACCTCAAAACCTAAAGGAACTTAGGAATGACTTGAATGAATTCTCTTTAGTTCTTTTTGAAACTTAAGGTGCTACATCTAGTACCTTAACACTTAAGAAAATTTAAATTTCTCGGTAAAATCTTACTCACTATGATTAGCTCAATAATTTTCCGGGGTGTTACACTTTTTTTAGATTTCTTATATATAACAATGATGATCTTTTATATCTAACACTAAGGATCTCTTAGCACCTTTTTGCCATTGTTGTTACGAGACCAGAAAAATAGAAAAAGAAAATTAAAAAATGAAGTGTTTGGCAAATCAATAAAACTACTTTTAAATGTAAACATAAGTAGTTTTTGTTTTGTTGGAAACAAGGTTAAAAATTTTACTTCTTAAAATAGGAAAAGCAAAACCAAAAGCAGAAAATTATTACCGAGTGATACCATCTCAAATCCCAAAAAGAATATTTGGAACTATGTCGTGCCACGATGCTAAATAAAGCATTTCTTGGGAGGCAACCCAAGTCTTTACTTTTGTTTTATTGCTTTCAATAACTTGTGTTGTGAGTGTAGGTTTAAAGGAAGTCAAAGTGTTGCGAGGGACACAATAGGTAGTGCCATAACCATAACGGAGATCCGTCGAATGTGTTGTGCAGACTCATTCTTGTACACCTTATGAGCTGAAAAATGTAAAAAAGTGTAATGTTAACTTAGGTGATCTGAGCTCCAAAAGGCGATCCGCTAAAGTAATCTATGCAGACTTCATTGGGTTCACTTAATCAGCCTTCAGGTTTGGTATTGTTTCAGGCCTCTTCGACGAGCTTCACCTCCAGTTGGCGATCCGATGAACGCACTCGTTAGTCATAAACGTTGAATGTGCCTTGTATAAAAATAGATCTTTTCATTTTCAAAAAGAACACTCTCTGCTATCTATGAGATCTTTTCCTCCCTTTCACTTTTAATACTATATTTTAATGTCTGAGTAGCCCTGTGTGTGCATTTCTAGTACTTGGAGTGTGTGTTCTCGCTTGATTGGTCACCCAAAATCCTAACACCGTTCTCTTTCTACTCTGTACTTCTACTTGAGGTTGGTATTAGACTTCTCTCTTGTTATTTGAGCTATAAATGGTGTTTTATGTATGGGCACTAGTCCACTTGATAATTGTAGTTAGTCAATTATATGATCATGTGCCTAAAGTGTAAAAATATATTGTGTTGGTTAAAATTTGAAATCGAATAGTGAATATAGCGAATATTGTTGGGTCTGGCTTTATTTTAAATGGGTGAAGTCCGATTAGCCCTGGGTTAACCCAAATGAATGTATTTGCCTAATGATAGATGGAGTGATGACTTCCTTAAGGGCAAATCGCCACTTTGAGCAATGATTTGTTATATTCTGGGAAAATCTAAGTACCCATGGGTAGAAAATCATGTGGGTAGATTGTTAAAATTGATAGAACTAGATATTGTTGTGTATGTTGGTTCAAGTTGTGAAAATAAGCATTTGGCTAAACACTACCGGTTCGACGGACTTGCCTTAGCTTGCCATGGTGGTTAGGCAAATCACTGAGTAAGCCCCAGCTCACCTTTATGAGTGAATATGTGACTTGGGGCACTATCTCATTCAGCAGACTTTGTCTTAGTCCGCCAAAATCCACTCGGCATATCGCCAAGTGGGAGTGGACATCGCCCTTTATGCGTTTTCCTTCTCATTTTGCATTGTCAGTTTCAGTAGACTTGTCTTAGCTCGCCAAAATCAACTCGGTGAATCACTGAGTTGGAATTGCATCAGTCCATTATGCCTGAGTTCTTTAATATTTGGTACTTTTCAATTGGGCGAGCTCACCAAAGCTTACCCATCCTGTTAGGTGGACCGCCTTCTCATTTGGTGAGCCTTAGAACATTTTCTGAACTATGCTCTAATTTGATTTTGATTTCAACTAAACTTCACCGATTCTATGTTTGAATGACTGTTCTTTGCAGGTCATGGATAAAACTAAGAGAAAGCAGGTGGTAACTTCAGATACATAATTTGATAGAGACTCTCCGTGTAGCGACCCTCTTGGTAGGATGCTACTTCTTAAAAAAAAAAGGTAATATAATACATAGAACATTTAAAAGACATTAACATAGGACATATTATTTATAATCTAACATTGGATTTAGGCCTATAAAAAAATAGTTAAGGATGTGAAGGCTTGTCATTTAGAAATTTTTTTCATATAAAATTTAGACAAGATAAGAGTTTCAATTTTCGGCGGAGGAACCTTTTCAAATAATTTAAGTAAATAACTTAAGAGATTTTCATGTACATATCATCCTTACTCCTAAAAATCACATAATAAATTTTTACCAGCTTCCAAGTACCAAAATTAATTGTTTCATGCTTCATACAAACATTCAAAACAACTAGTTAATTTAGTATATTACAAGACTAGGGTTTACACACCCCAAACAACAAAATATGTCGCCAAAATTATATTACAACCCATGGTGTCATGATCAAACAAGCCTTCACAATTACATATAAATTCACAACTCATGGACCACATACAAGTCCCAAGATTTCTACAAAATATAGATGCCTATATGCAAATGTGATCTTCCTTAAAGCTCTCAAAAACTCTATCTCCAATGGACAGCTTCAAGTATGTCCTCAAATATTCCCTACGTTAGAAACAACTATGTCTAAGCACAAAGTTTAGTGGTGTAAAAACTGTAGGTGTGGAGACGCTAGATTCACCAAGTTACCTTTCTAAAGTCGTGGGCAGCACAATTGAAATATAATAAATAAATCAAGTCAATAATACATCAAGAGTATTCTCAAGTTCTATATTTAAATATCTAAATCATGTCAAGAAAGCTCATAGCACAATTTCACAAGAGATCAAATAACATGGCTCGCCCAATATATACATCATGCCGTCACACCAAGAATAATCAAGTAACATGAAGGAGCAAAGCCATGTTTCAAGAAGGGTCATAGCCCAAAACTCAAGAAAACCAAGAACCATATTAAAAATGTCTTTCTAGTTCGTACATCAAATGGAGAACTTCCATACTTAAGACGAACCAAATATCATGAGTCAAGATGGAAAACGGTCTGAATTAAGAGGCATGAACATAGTGACAAGGTCACAACCACAAAAAGGACACAGTCCCAACAAGAATGCCATGTGACCAAGCAATACGTACAAGTGGGCTAGTTACACAAGTGTCTTGAGAATCAATCTCCAGTGATACCAGCACGATAATACAAAGGGACAAGGAGTAACCAAGGTACCAAGATAAAGTTTCAGATATACCAGGAGGTAACAAGAGTACAAGTACAAGTTTATACACAAACCTTAGCCTTTTAGCATAGAAGTCGTCCAACACAACTTCAAGAGTTCAAACCGTAGACCAACCAACGTATCAATGTCCTCAACCTGTACAGAAGTATATATAACCTTAGAAATACAATTAAATAACTTCTTTAACTTTTAGTAGCTCAATAATTTTGAAGTAAAACAAGATTATCACCACAAGTAAGCCTAGCCTTTACAAATACGACTAATCTCCCAAAACAGTAAATCGTGCCAGCCTAGTACCTTATGTCGCAACTTAGTTTTGAAATGAAGAAAAGCAAAATTGGACTTCATATCCTTCATGAAAGATGTAGATATATCACTCTAGGTTTCAAATAATTAAGAATCACCACAAAATATGTTTCGTAAAAAAATAATATAATCAATACACTAACAGTTGAACATACTTGATTTCTAAATAAAAAATTTGGACAGAACTTGTCCTATGTTGAATCCCATCGAATCCATAACAACAAAATTAGAGTTTGAGATAAACATAAGGGTTGTAAGTATATGAAGTAGCTTTCCATATCATATTTATTTACTGTAACCGAAGTCCTAAGAACGATATATGCATAAAATACTAAACATTACCCAGCTCACAAACATATTTGATCACTTACCATAAGGTAGGGTGTCTTCAGTTTCCAACCAAATGAAATCAGTTTTTCCTTGTGACTTTTGAACTAATAAAGTGATGAACAATTATCACGGTTTCCTATTCTTAAAGGAACCAAAATCTCTAGAGGAGGTGTGATATTCCTAGATAAATATAATAAAATAGAGGGGCAGCCCAAAATAAAAGGTGGTTGCCCAAAATAAAAGTTGGCTGCCCAAAATCCTAGAAACATCTCACTTTCATATATATATATATATATGGAAGTTACTGAATTACCCTAAGAGAAACATTTATAATAACATCACAATTAAAGGAAAACAAGTATCTCATGTCACAAAATTTGTGTCAAGGAAACGTGATGTAGGAGTTGCTCATAACATCAAGGAATATCTTGTTGGAGGGTCAATATTAGCTTAACAACTGGGGTTTTACACACCTCTTCCTCCTCCAATGAAAAAACAAAAGGGATCAAAATAGTGATCAATGAGCCATCTGAGGCTACCTGACCACAACCAACCACTCCACATTCCGCTAAACATGGAAGTGTGCAACCCACAAAGGGGGTTGCAAGAAAAAGAAAGGACATCTGGTCCAAGAAGCCTCAATAGGCTCAAAACGGATGGAGAGCATACAATTCTAGAGGAGGGATGATTCTGCACGAATGGTGTTTTGATTGACTACCAAGCGATTTGGGAAACAATTCAATTCCACAAGTTTGAGGGTTTCATGAGACCTCATAACCTATATTTTCCATCATGGGTGCGAAAGTTTTACACGGCCTATGCATAGGTCTTACCTAAGAAGAGTAATGTCTCAGTTTGGAAGCCTTTGGATGAGGTTGAAGTGCGTGGTAAGAAGGTATAATGCCACGTAGGTGCAATCAACACAACCCTTGGTGCTCCATCAAATCAAGCCCATATGTTCAAAATTCATATGCGTCGTGAACTTCACGCTATGAAAGGGTGGTTGGCACACTGATATCTGATATTTTTCTACCTTCGATGGCAGACATTGTGAGAATTAAGAAGAAAGATCTAAATATAGGTGCGCGATACTAGTTCAGATTCATTAGCAGCAACATTATGCCTTCACATAATGAATCCATCCTTAGGCATCGCAAGGTGGTGTTATTAGGAAGCATCATCGACATGTAGCAAATTAATGTTGGGCCTATTATTATCGACGAGATGCTATTGGGAGCAAAACTGAAACAGTACTCATTGCCCTTCCCAGTCTTGATCACACAACTGCGTGAAGATGCTAGAGTTCGATTTTGGGGCATGAGTGATGTGCGGATCACCCCGCCCTTCTGTAATGATATCTGGAAAATTGAGGTTGACTAATTACGAGATGATGTGGCTCAGAGAAAGCTTCCACCACCACACACCATGTCCATTGTTGATCTTGCTTATTTGGATTCTGAGGCCACTACATATGCTCCTACGGAGTAGCGAGGTATATATCAGCCCCCTACTGTGCCTTCCACTTCTACCTCTATTGTTATTGTTGCACCTGTACATACTCCTGTCTCTCTTCCCCCTTGACCCAAACCATGATATAACAAATAGGCAGTCTTGCCCGGTCTGCAGATGTAAGGGTTTTGAGGGTTGATAAAGATATGCTCTCATTAATTGATAGGGCTATTGAGAGGGCTGTTTCGCACTGAGAGATAGGTTGACTTAGTGCGAAGCTACTATTGAGTCATATGGTGTGAGGTTGGACAACCTCACTCCTAGATTAAAGGACTGAGAGAAGGCAAATGGTACTTTGGATGTCGCTGCTACAATACAGGTTGAGTTGGCTACTTTCAGGGCCGATGTAGACTAGGTGAGGTCTACAGAAATTTACATGCTTTGGGGTGAGGTTCCCCTACCTGATGCACCTGCCTCTGTGCCACCTACTATGCCTAAGAGTGAGCCATCTCAGAGTGTGTAACCGAGTGGGGAGGCTGAGAGAATCTATGATGTAGTTGTTGGTGATGTTTATGTGGAGGATGAGAGGGTCGATAATGATTCGGCAAAAAAGACTAATGAAGAAGAGTTGAAGAGAGAGGAGGCTATGCAGCAGATTGCATTGACATTAACTGAGCTGCAAGGCACAGACGAGATGATATTCCATGCTACATTGGAGATATCCCTTTGGGAAACGTCCACAGTTGGCACCGATGGAGTCTTTTCAGACCCTACCATTTCTCCTACAACTGTGTCGAGCACTGATGCCTCGGATGATGCCACTCCTTATGAGAGCACTCCACAAGCATAGCCTGTCAGAGGGACCTTTTTTACCTCTCCTCTTGTACTATTTTATGTTAGTTTTGCATTGAGGACACTAATGTTTACATTTTGGTAGGGTGAGGGCACTTGTGCCAATATTCCCCTTTTTATTGTATTTTGGTATTTTGTTACTTTCAATATTTGGATTATTGTAGTATTTTGTTTTAATTTTTATGATAGTGTTTCATTGGGTTTATATCTTTTTGCCTCTTTCTCTCAAAATTGTCTTACCCCGTGAGTTTTGGAAATCATGAAATGCTTGAGTTTTCATTGATATTGATTTGAGGATCGATTGCATTCAATATTGATGTCTTGAATAGCATGGTGTAAAATGTTTGTGTTGCAATAAAGAAATTGATGTTGTTGCATTTTGTGTGAGTTATTTGAATCTGTTGTTACCTAGCTGCATTTTGATGTGAGCCTTGGAATGAGTATCACACACAAGCTTTTGATCTTTTTGAGTTGTGTTAAATGAGTGTATTTGAAGTGCAATGAGTGGTGAGGTTTTACTTGAAAGGATGTATGCAGAATCCTATAATTTGCCTTGTTAGTTTAATTGTCTAATCCTTGGTAAGTGTAAGGCATGATCTTAGGGAAAAATTTATAGAGAGAACCCAAATTTCCATATTGTTGTGACTACCTTGTGAGGGCGTGCATCCATTTTGTAACCGTTTGAGACTAAACCCTTTGTGGGCAGTCATATTGAAATCCCTTGCGCCAAATTGTCCTTACCTTCTCACCTAAAATCCATTTTTAAGCATTGTTTATTTGAATAGCCAACTTAGGCCAAAAACCTAAGTTAGAGTGTGGAAAGGAAAGAGGAAGAAAAGACAAGTGAAAGACAAAGGAAGATGAAATGATACTTTTAACATTGAAGCTTGTTACAAAAAGACGGAATCCCTCCTTATAAAAAAATAAATGTGTGATGAAATACATTTGAAGAATTAAAATGAAAAAGAGAGATGATGGAATACAAGAGGGTTCCAAATAAAATGATTGACAAATCAAAGTTTGAGTTATCAAATGTAAAAGAATTAAAAGAACTTCAAAAGAGTTAAAGATGTTCGCAACAATGCTTTGAAAATGTGAAGTCATTAAGCCAAATTGACCTAACCTTAATTAAGAAATCAAAGTTTGAGTTATACTTTTGCTTTTGTTATGTTAGTATCTTTTGTTAGTTTCTTTTTGAAGTAATATATTATGGTGATAACGTTTTATTCTTGTATGCCTAAAAGTAGGGGGAGTCTGAGTACCCATAACTTCTCATATTAGAAACCCTTGTTGAAACAACAAAAAGGCTTGAATTTTCCCGATGATAGATTGGGTGATGTCATTCTTAAGGGCAAATCATCATTTTGTTGACTGTTGATGGCTTTGTGGTGCTTAAGTATGAGGTTGTGACTTTTTTGGTACTGTAACACCTTTGAATTTGGTGAGTTGGGTTTGAAAAGTGTAAGAAGGTTAACGGGCAGGTCCACAAAACATATCCCAATCGTGAACCTTTCACGGATGCCTAAACGACCCTTGGAAAGGTTTATGGCCTGAGAGGTCTAGGGCTGCCATTTAGGCAACCCAGAAATTTTCCACTTATGTTCACGACCCCCTTCACAGACCGTGAAGGTCTAAATGGTATGTGAAGGCATCCCATATAAGTCTCATGTAAGATTTTTAAGTTAGTGTTATTTTAGTTGTTTCCTATGCATTTAATACCTTAACTATGTCGTTTTAAGCTCTACTCTAAACCATATTTTATAATTTTAAGTCCTAAAACTACCAATTCTAAATCATTCTCCTAAATTCTAAATTTTCCTCCAAGTTCATCCCAAAGTTCTGTCATGACTCGTTCCCTCGAGTCATGATGACACCTACTATAACACACCAGTAGGTAAGTCAACCCATACCAAAAATGTGAGTAATAGGTATAACAGAAGAGCCAAACAGGGAATTAAAGAACCAATAAGAAATATAGAGATGGAAAGCAAACCAAAACCTATATATAATGGAAACCCTCATCGAACAAATACAAGTCCCAAAGGTGGACCACAACAAGCCGTCTCAAAGGTAAAAGACAAGCTAACATATGTACAAAAGGAGACAGGTTGGTCCAAGATGCCAAGTGCTCACCCTCATCTCCAATAACCACAAGCTGCAAAAGATGACACAAACTATCACTGTTAAGAGTTGCTACTAAGACGTGCATCAAGAAAAAGATGCAGAGTGCAACATAAGTACAAAAACAAGGTACTCAGTAGGAATCAAAGATCTATTGAGCATGAAAAGTAAAGACAATCAGAAAAGATAGAATCTAGACACAAACAAAGGTTAAAATGGGAAAGAAAGAAGACACACAAGCATACCAACAGTAAATAAAAGTATAGCCAAACTAAACATAACTGGACCCCATAAGCCCAGAAAGTACAGTCCTGCAAAATTTTTAATTAAGAACACGAATGGACCCCTATAATCTCGACAAGTACACAAAATAGCCAAGTCTATAAGAAGGAAGAGTAACCCAGATCGGAATCCAAGAACCAGTCAACTCCAAGCCCAAATAGCAAGAGTGACACTCAATCCAACTAGCCAACTCCCAGCCGAGCTAGAAAGAGTGGCAACCAACACAACCAGTCAACTCCCAGCCATGCTAGAAAGAGTGAAAATCAATCTAGGTCGCACAGCCAGACAGTCTATTCCCAGAGGTGTACCACCGGTCCAGCAAGAGTAACCCATAGGTGTGTCGACTCGATAGAGGATCTCAGATATGTAAGCCATCTAGCCAGCCAGACAAGTCTTAGGGGCATACCATCCAACTAGCAAGAGTGACTCGAGGGCGTATCAACTCTAGAGAAGATCTCAAGTAGGCTTCAAGTCATCATGGATCGACGTCCACCCTGAAGATATCACGAGAGGCTCCAAACTTGAAATACTCAAGTCCCACGAAAGCACACAACCTCCGGTAACACATCAAATTGGCAGAAATTGTGAGAGAAGACAGAAAGGCTAACAAGCAGTGCAAAAGCCTAAGCTAAGGCTCATACTATCATAGCCTAGTCCTTTATTCAAGTCTACAAGGACCTAGTCCATCCTAACAACGTCGGAGTCTTAACAAAGTCATAAGGTGTATGAATCTAAGGCAACACTAGCCTATCGTAGGCTAAGTCTAAAGATACATTAGGAAACAAATAAAACTCAAGTAATTTCACATAGCATGCAAGTTACGCCACCAACCCTACTAGCATGGTCTTAACCTGGATACAGTAGTAATGAACCCTAAACCATGGTTTCTAAGAAAAAAAAACTAGAAATAACTAGGTACCCACCCACAATTCACATTAATCATCATCAATTTAAATATGCATGCTCAATCTCAATAGACAGCAAGTCGTAACCTACCTGTAAGCCGACTGTGCTCGCTCAAAATCACAAGGTCAGGGCTTTTCTTTTCCAAACAACCTCTGAACTCTACCGTGCTATCACAAATAGGATCAAAACATAACTACAATAATTAGTACACTAAAAACATATAAAACAGAGATAGGAAAATTTTAGAGGCAAACGGGAATCGTGGGACCCACCCTGGAATTCCATAATTGACTTTATGAAAATTTCCTAAACTATGCCTCGAACTTTTGTTCCAAAATTGAACGCAATTAGAGGCTCAGAAATAGCTAACACATGGCAAGCAATAAAAACCCAAATTAACAAGGTATGTCAACAACAAAAAACATAAATTCACCTCAAACAGAGGTTGCCCAGTTCTCCCCTAACACACCATAACGAAGCCTAACTAATCTCTTACAAGAGGGACGTTAAATCACCAAATTATGAACTAAAACTACCAAGAAATTTCAACAAGAACCTTAATCTCTAGAGCTCATTGCGTCTGGTCTTTAAATAAGACAGATGTCGCGCTTCATTGTGGTGGTGAAAAGAAGGATTGTGATCGGGACTCATGGTGAGGCTGACTGTCATTCCCCGAGGCTACCCCTAGGCTTAACACGAGACATAGGATCATAAGTGACCCCAAGCTAACCCTGAGTCTGGAATATCACAAATATACTGAATATATAACTAAGATAAGAGGAAGCATAACCAATGAATGAGTCAAAAGTAAAGGACTCCAAATGAAAATAAATTTGAATAACTGGGGGAAACAATCCCAAAACACTTAACAATGACTCTAAGTCTAAAAACATCTACTACTGATAACCAGTTGGAACAAGTCCCCAGCTAACTCAAAATAAAATATTGAAAGACTGAAAGTAAGCTAACTAAACCAAACATAAATAAATGCCCTCAAACTTTGAGAACTCACCACTGAAGTTGTTGAGTATGGCCTGGAAATCATACTAAGTGTAATCTGGATGCTAAGCGCTTGAACCTACATCATAAAATCATGTAGTGTAAAGTATGCATCAGTACATCGAGATGTACACGCCCCATCAAGAGGACCTAATATACCTTTCCAGGGGTATAGAGGCATGATTGTTGTGTGATCACTAAAACTGGTGCCCAACAAAGGGGACTTTTGAACCTATGTTGGCACATAGTTTTGGTATTATGAGGGTACGCTGAACCTTAGTCCAACTCGGTGCTAAGTATACTCCCAAATGAATATCTGTATAGCTAAAATGCAGCTGAAATACAAAGTAGCTCAAAATGCTAACATGCTATCTAAAAATACGACATAAATATACTAAAAGATACGACATTCGAGTTCTGAAGCATCATTTTCTAACTGATCTGCCTAGCAAGTATAATTTATAAGTACTGATAATTAATACAAGATAGGGTTCTAAATTGTATACGTGGAACTATAAATTTTTTCCAAGAAACATGTTATTTAGAATCGTGGAACTATAGCAGCTTAAGTAACAATGAATCTGTAAGATTTTGGAAACCTTAGGCCTGAACAATTTAAGAGAACTCGAAGAACACACTAAATTGTAGAGACCTAATGGGTGAAAGGATCCCACTAGTGATATCCCACATACCTTGTGACAAAAACTACAAAGAAATCCTTCGGATTTTGGTGTTGAACTTTAAGAAGACCTCTGCTTGTTCTAGGGAAAGCTACCACCTATTTTCTCTTCTTTTCGTCCTAAGTTAGATGATTTTTTGGAGAATGAGGATTCCGTTTAGTCTCTGACTAGATTATTATGCTTAGATTGAGTAAAATGGCGTAGTTTAAGTACAAAATGTATAGGGGAAAAGACCAATGGGTCCCTGACTTAAAATCTCACGAAGTGAGTTCAAGACGGGCTTCACGAGCCGTCTAGAGCACGACGGCCCATCAAGTGGGTCGTAAAGACACTCTACCCGATAGGGATTCACTATTTCGGGTATAAATTTTTACTTAGGGATCAGAATTAGGCAAAATTGGTGGCGTTGGAAATAGGACACAAAGACCTTCAATTTGATAGGTCATGGGCCACCTAAATTATTTTGTGCTGAAAGATATGATCTTTTGAAGTTGACCCAAACCTCAAAGTATATCAAGCCTCTTTCATGAGCCACTTCACAACTCATGTGAAGTTCCATGGACCATCTAGTGGTCCGTGGTCCTTCAGAGTAGCCATGGTGGTTTTGTGTCCCTTTCACGTGCAACTTTATAGCCTGTGTGGAACTCCACGGACTGTCTAGTGGTCCATGATTTTTTACCTCTTTTGGGTGCACAATCACGAGTAGGATGACAGGCCATGGTCCTCTTCACAGCTGGTGGACCCCTCTATAGTTTCCCTTCTCTCTTGTTCAATCATAATTCTGAATTTTGAGGTATTGCAATATCTTCCCCTTGAGATCATTCGTCCTCGAATAAAATCTAAACAAGTTTAGTTTAGAGGAAAGTGCTAAACTACCTACCAACTGAGTACTAGAAACTGATATCTACTAAACTAATTTCCATGAACATGCAAATATGCTGAAATTCAAGGATAACTAAGGGAACATGATACTAATACTGAATTACACAAGGGTAAGCTGAAAGACTGGAGAGGAACTATTACCTCAAGCTGAAACTGAATCAGAAGGAAAGAGGTGAGGAAACTTGGCCATCATGGCCGCTTCTGCTTCCCAAGTAGCTCCCTCTACGGACTAACTCCTCCACAAAACCTTTACTGAAGTGACATCCTTATTTCTCAACCTACGAACCTGGCAATCAAAAATCTCAACTGGAATCTCCTCATAGGTGAGGATATCTTTCACAGCCACACTCTCTAAATGTATTATCGATATCAGATCATCCACACACTTTTTCAACAAGGAAATGTGAAAGACTGGATGAACCGTTGGTAGTTCTATTGAAAACTCTAACTCATTAGCCACATTACGAACCCTTTTTAGGATTCTGTAAGGCCATACATACCTAGGACTAAGCTTGTCTTTATTGCCAAATATCATCACCCCTTTCATGGGTGACACTTGTAGGAAAACCCAATCATTGATTTCAAACTCTAAGTCCATTCTCCTCACATATGCATAAGACTTCTGACGACTCTGAGTTGTCTTTAGTCTATCTCTGATGAGCTGAACTTTTTCCATAGCCTCATGAACTGAATCTGGCCCAATCAAGGCTGCTTCACCAACTTCAAACCAACCTATCAGAGACTTGCATCTACGCCCATATAGTATGGGGCTATCTGAATCCTAGAATGACAGCTATTATTATAGGCATACTCTATGAGAGGTAGGTGATCATCCCAATTACCCTTAAAATCGATCAGGCAAGATCTCAACATATCCTCTAAGGTATCAATGGTAAGCTCTGTCTGGCCATCCGTTTGTGGATGAATGTTGTACTGATATTTACCTAAGTACCAAGACCTTTCTAAAAAAAAATCCAGAAATGAAATGTAAAATGAGGACCTCTATCTGAGATGATAGAAAAGGGAACCCATGCAATCTGACTATCTTACTATGTAGAGTCTAGCATAATTCTCCACTTAATCTATAGTCTTGACAGCCAAGAAGTGAGCAGACTTAGTGACTCTGTCCATTATCACCTAAATAGAATCATGTTGCTGCGAGTACGAGGTAAACCTGTAATGTTGTCTGCGAGCAAGCTGGTGAACATCTTTGGCTAATTCTTTTTTCTCTTCATCAACATATGCCACACTACCTATAGATTGTCTGCTGAGAAGGTCGGCCACTACTTTGTCCTTACCCGTATGGTGGAACACATTCATTTCATAGTCTTTGAGGAATTCAAGCTATCTTCTCTTATGAAGATTCAACTCTTTCTAGGTGAACACATACCGGAGGCCTTTATGATATGTGAACACATCAACATGACCACTATATAAGTAATGTCTCCAAATCTTTAGGGCGAACACTACGGCTGCAAGCTCGAGGTCATGAGTCAGGTAGTTCTTCTCATGGACCTTAAGTTGTCTAGAAGCATAAGCTATGACCTTACCTTGTTGCATCAACACATAATCTAGGCAAACCCTCGATGCATCACAATAAACCACATAACCACCGAGTAGAGTCAAGATTGGAGCATTTCTCACACTCATCTGGCCATTGAAACTTAACCTTCTTATGAGTCAACTTGGTCACTGGGAAGCTATGGATGAAAATCCTTAAACAAACCTCATGTAATAACCAACCAAACCCAAGAAACTCATGATATCTATAAGAGATGTGGGTCTGGGCTAATGCGGTACTGCCCAATTTTTTGAGAATCTACTCGAATTCCTTCGTTGGATACCACATGACAAAGGAAAACGATCGATTGCAACCAAAATTCACTTTTGATGAATTTAGCGAATAGTTGGCGATATTTGAGGGTTTGCAGAACAACTCTCAGATGAGTCGCATGCTCTTTCTCAGTCCGAGAATAAATGAGGATATCATCAATAAAGACGATGATGAACAAGTCCAAATATTGTTTGAATACTATGTTCATTTTGTCCATGAAAGCTATAGGAGCATTTGTTAGTTTAAAAAACATAAATGCAAATTTGTACTGACCATACCGAGTCCTAAAGGCTGTCTTCGGGATGTCACTATCGCTGACTCTGAGATGATGATAGACGGATCTAAGGTCTATCTTACAAAATCAACTAGCACCTTGAAGTTAGTCGAACAAGTCATCAATCATGGAGATGGGATACTTATTCTTGATTTTGACTTTTTTAACTAACGATAGTCAATGCACATCCTTAGAGAAACGTCTCTCTTTTTCACGAACAACATAGGAGCATCCCATGGAGAGATGTTGGGTCTGATGAAGCCCTTATATAGAAGGTCTTTCCACTGTACTTTCAATTCTTTCAGCTCAACTTGAGCCATTATGTAATGAGGAATCGAAATATGAGCACTAGAGATGAGGTGGTTTGACCCAGTGGCTACCCATTCTGAAGTAGAAGTTGGAGATCATAGTCATGGACTTCATGGTAGGCTTACCATGTACCTTTCGGTGTTTTGTTTCTATTCGGATCATCATAAATTGATTGACCAAGTCAATTCACTTTCTACCGATTGAGAGTGCCTATAGTTTAGAGATATTGGTCCAAATTTACTTTAGAGAGATTGTTCGTTTGTATGGCTGTCAATCTCTATTATTTCAGACCATGGTTCTCAATTCACTTCACACTTCTAAAGATCTTATCAGAGAGAGTTGGGTACCCGGGTTGAATTTAATACAACTTTTCACCCTTAGAGCGATGGCCAGTCAGAGAGGACTATTCAAGTTTTGGAGGATATGCTATAGGCATGTCTTATTGATTTCGGTGGTCAATGGGATTAGTTTTTGTCTTTTGTGGATTTTACGTATAATAATAGCTATAACTCGAGTATTTAGATGGCCCTGTTTGAGATATTATGTTTCAGAGGTGTCGTTTTCCAAGTGTTTGGTTTGATGCTTTTGAGGTTAGACTGTGGGGCACCAGCTTGTTGAGAGATTCTATGGATATTGTCTGTGTGATCCAGGAGTAAGTTTGTACTGCCCAGAGTACGAAAAAGAGTTAGTTTGCTTGGAGGATACCGTGTTTAGATATCATGGTTTGTGACAAATTATTTCTGAGTTGTCACCCATCAAGGGCGTGATGAGATTCGGGATGAGGGGCAAGCTTAGCCCCATGTTTATCAGCCATTTTGAGATTCTGAGGCGGGTAGAAGAGGTAGCTTATGACATAGCCTTACCTCTAGCACTTTCAATTATTTATCTTGTGTTGCATATCTCTCTATTGAGATGGTATATTCCTGATGAGTCTCATGTGCTTCAGTAGGATTTAGTTCAACTTGATGAGTCTTTGAGTTTTGGGAAGGAGAACATGGCTATTCTTGATAGGCAGGTTAGGAGATTGCGGTCTAAGGATATCTCGTCAGTGAAGGTTCAGTGGAGACATCATCCAGTCGAGGAGGCTACTTGGGAGGTAGAGCTTGACATGCCGACCCAATATCCTCACCTTTTTTTATCCTTCAAGTACTATATTTGTTTTACTTTCACGAATGAAAGTCCTTTTAGTAGTGGAGGTTGTAATGACCCTCGAGGCTATTTATGTGTTTTTCATACTTTTATTGTTTTATCCCTTCTCGTTCATTCCTTATAGCTTTTATGTGGTGATGGGTTGGGTGTCATGCTTCTCGAGGTAGTTGGGAGATTTTTGTACGAGTTTTTTTTAGTTTTGTTGGCTTAAGGTTTGAAACGGTTAACTTTAGTCAACATCTGAATATTTTTATGTCAGATTGGAATTTCGTCAGTTCTATCTGCTCCAAAAGGGTCATTTTTGTCGAGTGTAATGATCGGTTCTGGTTCGATGCTTTTATTTGGAGTTTGTGCTATTAGGAATTTTTGTTTTTGAATTTTGCCCAAAGTTTGATGTTGGTCAACTTTCGTGGAAAATGCATTTGAGATGGAACTCTTTCAATAAGGTTAGAAGTGGAATGCCGAGTTTGGTCTAGAACATCCTTTGGTTTGATTCCCGAGGATATTAAGATGAGGTTATAGCATTTAGCATTTTTGTTTGTGTTTTGTTGTGGGTGTTGACTCTGGTCAACATTTTAACGAGTGGACCTCCGTTGGTTGTTTGTTGATTCTACCAAGTCCAAAATACAGTTTTGAATTGGTTTAAACTTTCTTTTTGTATCATTTTGGCCTCTAATGAATTTTGAGTGTCCGTTGGAAGTTTGGAGAATTTATCTCAAGCAACTCAATGTTGGCTTTTAGTGAAATCGCCATATGCAACCCTTGATCGCTTAAGCGATGGTCGCTTAAGTGATCAAGGGGTCGCTTTCTTGAATGGGCACATGTAGGTTGGGGTTGCTTAAGCGTTGGCTAGAATCTTTAGTAGAGGCCAGTTTTAGGGCCAATGAGCCATTTAGGCTGCAGGAGCCTCTTAGGCAGGGGTCACATTTACGGCCCTTGGTGGTTAAAGAGATTGTCGCTTAAGAGGCCATATGACCGCTAAAGCGGCTATATGGCTGCTTTTGTAGAAATTACTGGGATTTCATCCCTTTTTTGTTTTTCATTTCTTCAAGGAAGAAATCTTGTTGAAGTGGAGCTAGGCCAAGGGTGATTTTGCTCAGCTCTTGACCAGTTCAGTGATTCAAAGGTAGATTTATATCCCTTCATTTCTAAATACAATTCTAGCCTCCTTTAATTAACTCAATTCCATTCTTAGCATCTATTCTCTTGATTTATAAGTCCTTAAAGTATGGTATTTGGAAAATTTGAGGTTTGAATTAGAGTTCATCTTCGCCCCAACTTTTGGGCATGTGATCCTCACCCCGAGGAGAACATAATGAAGTTTTTGGTTTCGTAGTTCTGTACGATCATTCGAGGGTCAATTGTTTATCGGATTTCTAGTCTGAATTTGGTATTATTGTTATGGGTATTATTAGTCCCGTATTTATTTTTACATTCTGTTCTTGATAGCTTTGCACCCGTTAGAGGCTTCTGTAAAGGAAAAGCATCTGAGTGAAGGTTTGAGGGTGGCTAAAGCCTTGAGGTAGGTTACAACTTCTCTTTGCTTAGACTTGGCTCATTAGATTGTTTGTATTTTTAGTGGTATTAGATTGGAATTTAGGATTAGATTAGGATTATTGATCCTTAGCCAACGTATGTTCATTATAGGGTTGCTTAGTGTAGTTTTAGCCAGAAAAGCCTGAGTTTAGGTTGATCCTTTTGGTTTGTGTCATATGGTATCCATAGAAATGGCTTTCAGGTAGTGTGAAATTTTGGTTACCACATGTTTTTCTTGGATTGAAACGTTGATTGTCAAGGTTCTTTTTGAGCTTTTTTACATGATTGTTTGATTCTTAGGCCCAAGGTTGCAAACTTGGACAAGATGGAATCCCAGGTAAGTACATTTGTACCGTGACAAGAATTACTCAAGTATGTGTTAGTGTGTGGTGATTTGATGTGAAGCTTCGGATTTTCTAATGAATTTGAATGTGGTTATTATACTTGAACGCTCTTTTTTGGAAAATACTTGGTATTGATAAAAAAGAGCAGTTATTCTAATGGTTTGGTAGACATTAATCTGTTTATGACTTAAAGTGTTCAACATGGTCATTTACTTGATTGTCGTCTTTTCGACTATTTTTGCTCCAATAAGTCCGATGTACCATTTAGAACAACCCGTTGACTTATTTATGGGCTATATTCTACTATTTATAGTGGGTGATAAGTCCCATGTATCATTCTAGGTGGTCTGTTAACATATATCTGGGATATTGGTACTCTATTGTTAAGTTCGAGGAACTATTCAGGGTGACTTGATGTTTCTTACGGGCTTCTTACTCTCCTTCACTTCATTATTTCCATTGCATCATTGTATGTTTTTTATGAGCTCTTGAATTCTACTTATTTATGGCCTTTTAAGCTCAACAATTAGTCTCTTCAATGCCTATTTATGTCTTATTCTGATGATATTTTGTAGATATGAAGGCTAAAGGACAAGGTAAAGATGACTGTATGAAAAAAAAGGCCAAATACATTGAATGGAGTACAAACTCCCAACTAGTAGTCACCTAACCAAAAGTGCAGATCACCCAATCGGCCTAACCTCGCCCAACTTGAGAGTGTGCACAATTGAATACATTCAAGGCAGGTTTGTGGACTAAAGAGGAAACAGTGATTAGCCAAAGCTAAATGGGCAAACTAAAATTCCATCACCGAAGATGATATAGTGTTGAGTAAAAATAAAAGCTGAAAGGACGAGTAAGGTGGTAATAAGTGATCTGCCACACATAAAAGGTTGACTTTAACGAGTTTGCCAACTGAGGTTGCCTGAAGAGAAAGAAAGGTGAGCTAAAGAGGAAACTGTGATCCACCAAACGAGTTAAACGAGCCCAACTAACTTCGCTGAGTGAGTCGTGTTTGGAATATTAGGCCAATTTTTGGGAAACTATAAATAGCCCAAAAGAGAGAGAAAATGAGGAAGAAGTTGGTCGTGGAATATTGGGATCTAAAACAGAAAACGTTTCCCTAATTTCATAGTTAGCTTTTGAGAAATACAATTTTCTTAGTTTTTGGTTTTTTCATACTCTTGTAATTGACAATTAAGGGTTGAAATTGAAGTGGGTGTTGAAGATTCTTGCATAATTTCAACATCTTAATGGTTGGTAGCATCATAGATATAATTCTTTGCTTTTTATGATGTTTGGCTAAAATGCAAATTCTAGGGGTGTGAATATGGGGTTGGGTGTTGATTTAATGTAGTGGGTCTTGTGCTATGCTCTATTTTATTAATGTTCATCTATGGATTTATGTTATTTAGCATGCAGTTAACTCATGGGTTAAGATTTCAAAGTTAATCCTAGACTAGATCTTCGGTTGATGCTCAAAAGAGATCATTTGTAGTGGGTAAATACATTGATGCATGCAATCTAGGTTTGATTTCTATAGTTTTCTCAACAAAAAAAAAGGTTTATTTCTAGTAGCCAATTCTGCTTTAAAGAGAGATTTATGTAAGTCAATGGGTTGGTTTATGATTCACATAGATGAGACCGAAGAGGTTCTATGATATGGTGCTATGAGATCGACAGAAGATTAGTATCATTAATGATTACCTAGCCCATACATATTTTTCTAGCACTATTGAGAAGCACTTGTACCCATACATGACATCAATACAAATACCGACTCCCCTCAATCTCCTTTTACTTGTTAAATCCCTACATTTTTAGTTTAGCTGTGACACATGATTACAAAACTCTTTTTGTAAATTTGGTGCAATCATACACCCAATTGTTCTAAACTGCTACTATGAATAGGTTCACATTCTAATTTCTTAGTTGAATTCTTATCCTTAAACCATTCCTTGTGGGATTCGAAACCCTATTCTTAGTTGGATATTTTTATTGAAAATGACCGCTTATGCTTCTAAATGTTTTAAAGGTAATTTGAGCTTTATAAAAATTGTTCCGCTGACGGGGAATAGTAAGAGTTCAATTTGTGAAATTAATTTGTAAACTTGTTTAGTTGTAGTAGATTGTTGCTTGGTATTATTTTTTGTGCATATGCAGGTAGAAACATGAGTGAAAATGGTAGTGACAATGCTAGTCACTATGCACAAATTTAATAAGATGGGTTTCTTGAAGGGCATGCATGTGAATGTCGTTGAGACCAATGGTGTCATACGGTTATCTCCTACTATTGGGAGAGCAATGTTCCACGTAACTAGAACAATGTTACTACTTCTCCAAATGAGAGAAATGTTTGGGGGTGTAGTTCAGGAATATCCTCATAAAATTCTTTGAACATTTGTGGATATTTGTGGGTCGTTCGTCTTCAAGAAAATCTCACAAGAGTCTATTCAGCTGAGATTATTCCTATTCTCCTTAACTGGGGCAGCTACTACATGGTTGGCCGAATTGTCGAATAATTCTATCACTTTGTGGGAGGAGTTGACTGAAGAATTTCTTGAAAGATTCTTTCCTCCCTCAAAAATGGTAAAACTTAGGGGCATCATCCATAACTTCAAAAGAGTGGTTGGTGAACCTCTTCATGAGACATGGTTGTGGGTACAAAAGTTTTAACTACAATGTCCAACACATGGTGTTATGGAATTTTTTTTGCTATAATACTTTAATTGTAGCCTTGATTCAGTTAACAAGCGTTCGGTTGATCAACTTATCCAAGGTGGGCTGATGCAACAACCGTTCAATGTGGCAACAATATTGCTAGATGATATGACAAAGAAAAACTGAGCATGGCATACTAGAGAGGATCAAGAATTTTCTCTACGATGGTGTATAAGTAAGGAACAAATGGTGAATAATCATGAGCATGATGAAAACATGTCCATAATGGTAAATGTAATTGGACCAAGTAGTGTGCAGTTCCCGAAGGATGCCAAGTGGGAGTCATTGTATGATGAAGAAGTGAATTATAGGGGGAACCAATTGGGGGTTCTCATCTGAACTATCCAAGATCGGGTGGGAACTAGGGTTGGAACAAAGAACGAGAGATTGTAGAGATTGAGGTTGCAATTGGATAGATCGTGAACCAAATATATATATATATATATACCCCACCTCATGATCATCCCAATTCAAAAGAAGTTGGACATGAAGAAAACCAAACTAATGATATTCTAGCAAGGATCTTCAACAAAGTTGAAGGGTTTGAGAAAGTGTTGAAAGATTTGAAAATTACTTCTCCACTTTGACTCAAATGGTTAATTCGCATTCCATGTCAATCAAGCAGCTAGAAAATCAAGTGTGCTAGATCTCTACCAATCTAAATCCAAGGTAAAAGGATAATTTCCCTCGTGACACCATCCCCAATCCCAAAAATGATTGTTGAGGAGTAAGAATTATGTTGTGCCATGACGTTAAATATAGATCTTCTTGGGAGCAACCCAAGTTTATTTTATTGCTTTAAATAACGTGTGTTGTGTGTGCAGATCGAAATGAAGTCAAAAAGTATAAAAGGATGCATTAGGTAATGCAAGTACCCAATCGTCAATGCATGGGAAGTGTTGAGTGGACTTCATTAAGTTCACCTTCCTTCCAATAAATTTTCAAAAATGGTACCCTCAACTTCTGCGAGCAGGGACCTATTAGGTGATCCGATGAATATTATTAGGCGAACTGCATCAGGTCCGTTGAGTTGAACTTCAGATTTGGTATTTGTTCAGGCATCATCGTCGAGCTTAAGCCCCTTCATAGATTTTTTAAACACGTTTAGTGACGTTAGTCGTAGTCTGTCGAGTGTGCTTGAAATAAAAAGGCCAAATGTCTTTTCAAGTTTTATAAGAGACCCTTTCATCTTTTTGAGCTCTTTCACTTCCTAAACTCCCAATACCCTTGTTTTTGAGCTATTGTGTCCTCATTTGCTTTGATTTGTTGGGTTGGAGTGTAGAGTGCTTATTGGTGTGTGATTGTCAATCCCAAACCCTTCATCCCTTTAGTTTGCTATTGTATTTCTTTGAGGTTGGTCTTACAAAGCTTTCAGTATTATTTTTGTCTAAATTCGATGTGTTTGAGTTGGGATTTCTAATGTTGCTAGTGTTGCATTGTTTACTTTGCTTCGGTAATGCTAAATGATACTGATTGAATTGTGCCCATGAACTAGGATTGATGATAATATGCTTGAAATTGTTTATGTTGTTTGTAAAAGGTTAGATTTTGAAATAGTTGTTCTAAATTGATTGGGTTTTTTTTAATTGAGTGCGGGTGAAGTCTGACTAGTCCAATGTTATCCTAAAGACCTGCATTTTCCCAATGATTGATAGAGTGAAGACTTTCTTAAGGACAAATCATCGATTTGGGCAATGCTTTGTGAATTCTGGGAGGACGTCTGAGTACCCATGTGTATAATAACATGTGGGTAGCTTGTCAAATTCATTGGGTATTGGGTAATGTTGCATGTTAGTGTTAATTTTGTGAAAAAAGAGGCATTGGGATGAAACTACCTGTTCGAAAAGCTTGTCTTAGCTCGCCAAGGTGATTTGGCGAATTCCTAAGTAAGCCCCAATGGCCTTCTGAGTTAGAATATGTGACATGGGACTGTCTCATTTGGGGGGGCTTGTCTTAGCTCACCGAAAACAACTCGCTGAATGGCCAAGTTGGAGTGGACATCGTCCTTTTTCCTGTTTTCTTTTTGTTTTCTACTGTCACTTTTGACGGACTTGTCTTAACCCACCAAAACAAATTCAGTGGATCACCAAGTTGGAGTTGAAATTGCCTTTTGTGGCTGAGTTGAATTTTAGTTTGTTCTGTCAACTTCGGCAAGCTCACCTGAGCTCGCCTAATATGTTAGGAAAATCGCATTTCCAATCGGCGAGCCTCAGAACTTGTTTTTAACTGTGTTGCTTTTTGAACTTATATTGAACTAACCTTCACCAAATCATGGTTGTGAATTATTGTACCTTGCAAGAAATTGCCAAGTTAAAAGAAAAGAGAGTGGTCTCCTGATAACGCTCAAACTACTCTTTAAAAAAAATCCAAAGAGTAAGTGAACGTTGTCAATAAAAATTACCCAACTAAGAGTCGGAGTCGAATCCCACAAGGAGTAGTGTCATGTTAAGAATTCAAGAAGTGAATTAAAATGTGACTAATCTATTGTAGTAAATTCAGGCAACCAGGTGGATTATTCCACCAAATTTAATCAACTCATTTCAAGATAAATAATAACCAACAAACTGAACTAAACAGAGTTTAAACTATTTCAGTAGACTCTAGAGGTGTGGGGATTGGAAATCGATGTCACATAGAGGTAAAATTGTATTGCCCAACAAAGCTAAACAACCATCAATAAGATGGGTCATCTTCGATGATGTTAATCTTCTTTAGATCCCATCACATTAGTTAATAAAATCTCCTTTCGGTCTCATTTATGTGATTCATATTCAACCCATTACTTTGTTTTTACAACTAGATTCAGCTAGATTGCAAACATTGAACTAATTATCCACTCATATCAGTGTTTTTCAAGCATCAATTTGAGATCTAAGCTAGGATTAAGTTGGCCACCTTAACCTCTAAATTAATCACATAATAACAACTCAAATCCATGGTAGAAATCAATAAAACAGAACAGTACAAGAAACCCACCAAGTTAAATTAACACACAACCCCATAATCACACACCTAGAAACTGGGGTTTTAGCCACCCATCACAAAAAACGTAGAAGTTATACCTATTATGATAGAAGTCATGGATGTAATAAAATTAAGAAATTATATTCAACACCCACTTTGAATTCAACTTCAAATTATACAAATTAAGAGCAAAGTTGAAAACCCCAAACTAAGAGCAATACTCAATAGTTTCTCTCTCAAAGAGCTCTAAGAGTAAAACCTAATAAAAGATATGATTTATCCATTTTTTCTCTCGTCCAAGCCATTTATACTTTTCAAAAAGATTCTTCCACTTCCCATTTGGCGACATTAGTTGGGCTCGCCGAACTTACTCGGTAATCGCCGTTTGTATTGTTCAGTTTGCCTTTCTTTGGCTTCAGGCTTCAAGTGTTTGAACTTGATTGGGTGAACTCGATAAAACACTCCCTTTATGATCAGTGAATCGCCGAGTATCACCTTGTGTGCCTAAGGTAGCCTTTATTTTTTCTCTTCAGTCTATCACTTTTGACTATGCAACTAGGTTTGACTTTAGCAATTTTTCAGATCGTTAATACGACCCTATTCCACCTATTGGATTTAACACGCGATCTCCAAACAATGTCCATTTTGGTGAGGTATAACCTTTTGGGCGATTCTCCCTTTAAATTATACGAATGTCATGATGAGACTTTCTACTCTTTTCAATATTTTTGACCTTTCTTTTAAGTATTCATCCTTGCTCGTCCCTTAGCCTTCATATCTGCAAATCATCAACATATCATTAGAATATGACATAATTTAGGCATTAAGGACACTAATTGTTGAACTAAATAGGCCTCAAATGAGGTTAAATCTACCACTCATCAACACCCCTAATTTAAACTTTTGTTTGTCCTCAAATAAATGAAGAACACAAATGTTCAATAAGGGTGTCTACAACGATTCTCAATGAGTGCTAACATGCAAGTTCCATTACAAGACTACTCTTCAATAACATGCGACACTCAATCATGATCAAAAAGCTTCAAATAATTACTAGCCGGTATCAAACCAAGCTCAAGGTCACTATAGCTTCTTTTCTAATGCAAAACCATGTTTCAAAAAATGCATTTAAGTGCCCTTACATCAAGAACAATTCTATGCTCTCACAAAGCAAATCAATAAAGAAGTTAGGAATTAGTAGAACTCTCATTCTCCAAAGAAAAAATGCATGAAACCTTCATCCCATAGGTTTGCCCATATCTTCCAGTCATCACACACCCTAGTTCATGCAAGATATCAAGGGTGTTTTAGACTTGTAATGGGGTTTAGGGTTCAGTTATGGTCAATTTGGCTCAATGACTTTGCCTTTTCAAAGTATTGTTGCAATCATCTTCACCCCTTCTCAAGTTCTTTTCCTTCTTTTTCACTGCATAACTCAAACTTTGACTTGTCAATCATTTTATTGGAAACCCTTTTTTTATTTTACAAAACTTTTTTTATAAGGAAGGGTTTCTTCGTTTTGTAACACACTTCAAAGTTGAGTCTCACTTCATCTTTCTTTGTTTTTTTATACTTGGCTTTCCTTCCTTCTTCCTTTCCACACCCCTAACTTAGGTATTTGGCTTAAGTTGGCTATTCAATCAAACCAATGCTTCGAAAGGATTTTTGTTGAGAAATTAGGGATAATTTGGCTCAATAGGTTTTAACACGGCTGTCAACAAATGGTGTTGAACACCCTCACAAGGTAGTCACAAAATGAATATGGAAATTTGGGTTCCCTCTCAAAAAATTTGCCCAACATAATTCTTTACATTTACCAAATCTAGAAAATTGGACTAACAAGGAAAATTCTAGGATTCAACCAGCATGCTTCCAAGTAAACCCTCACCACACACGGCACTTCAAACATAATTATTTGGCACAACCCGATAAGATCAAAATCTTATGTGCAATGTTCATTGCATGTCTAACATCAAAACGTAGCTACTCAGCATCAGATTCAAAAATATCATTCAATACTACAACCACGTTGATTTCTTCTTGCAACACAAATACTAAATACAATGCTCATCATGAGTAATATTAAAGACATCGATATTGAACACAATTGGTCCTCAAATTATTATTAATGAAAACTCAAGAATTTCAACGATTTCCAAATCTTACATATGGGGCAAATGAGAATTGATGAAACAAAATGAGCTAATCATCAAACCACTAAAAGTTGAATATTGGCACAAGTGCCCTCACCCCACAAAAATAAAAGTTTATTGTCCTCAATGCAATGAAAAGAAGTAAATGAACTTACATCGAGAGACTCCTTGATGCCTGAAGGGTTATTGCATTTGCTGACAAAGGAAAAAGATTGTACGAGAGACCTGACAAAGTTGGCGGATCGCCGAACGTGGAGAGCTCACCCATCATGCTTGTAGTGCATGAGAAATCATTTCCAGCTCAGCAAGTTGAAGACTGGTCACCTAAACTAAATAGGTTGATCACTAAATTTCCACGTTCATCACCGAACTTGACAGTATACCCTCTAAACTTGATTCGGGTTCACCCAACATCATCGCTGGATCACCGAGTCATAGATGTACATTGTCGAATATGACAGTACGATCACAAAGTTGAGCTTCCCAAAGGGAGAACTAGTTGGAGCTTCGCGTAGTGACTTTGGCGGATCGCCTAATTGGGCCTCCAAATCGTCTATCTTCTTTCCATACTACACAAGTGACATACACAGTATTGAAAACCACTAGTACTTGTGTTGCCTCCTAAGAAACGCTTGATTTAACGTCGTGACAGGATGTGTACATGCTTTCAAACACCATCCAAGTACACCACTTTAATAACTCTCACATCACAACTCTGCCCAAAGTACACTTTCAACCTTTGGCCGTTAACTTTGAATTTTGCACCCTTTACATCTTCAATTTCAGTTTCACCATTTTCATACATCTTAGTGACTGTGTACGAATCAGTCCACTTTAACTTTAGTTTACTAGGGAAGAGTTTCAATTGTAAGTTTAAATTGAGGACTAGCTCCCCCAATCTATACTCTCAACGCAAAATTTTGGCATCATGCCAATGTTTAACTTTCTATTTATATAGTGAAGAGCTCTCATATGCATGTACCAAAACTCATCCAACTTAAGTAGTTGACCCACATAACTTTTGGCGGCCACCTCCCAATTTAAATCCAACCGCTTCAATGCCTATAAGGCTTTGTGCTCTAAATCAATCGGAAGATGTAAGTCCTTCCCAAATACCATTTTATATCGAGACATGCTAATAGGGGATTTAAAAGCTGTTTAATAAGACTAAAATGCATCATCAAGCTTGCTAGACCAATCGGTGCGGTGGACATTCACTATTTTGGCTATAAATCTCTTTATGTGTTAGTTTGATACCTCAACTTTCCTACTAGATTCCGGATGGTACGGTGTGTAGACTTTGTGTTTCACCCCATACTTAAATAAAAGTGCCTCAAATTGACGATTGCACAATGAAAGCCGCCATCACTTATAATGGCACGTGGGGTCCCAAACCTTGTGAAAATGTGTTTCTTTAGGAAGTTTGTGACATTTTCCCCTTCATTGTTAGGTAAACATATTGCCTCCACCCATTTGGACACATAATCAACTGCCACTAAGATTTTCTTTTTCCCAAAATAACTATGGAAAGGCCTCATGAAATCAATCCCTCATACATCAAATAACTCAATCTCAAGAATTTTGGACAAAGGTAGCTCGTGCCTCCTAGAGATACTCCCTTGTATTTGACATTGAATACAACACTTGCAAAAGGCATGGGCATCTCTAAACATTGTGGGCTAATAATAGCCACATTGTAACACTTTAGAAGTTGTACGTATGCCTCCATGATGTCCCCCTGCCAGTGAAGCATGGAAAGCTCAAGGATCTCTTGAACCTCCACTTTGGGCACGCAATGCCAAATAATAATGTCATCACATTCCCGAAAAAGAAGGGTTCATCCTACATACCTCTTCTCATAAAACAAGAATTTATGTTTCTAGTGGCTACACGAGTCTCTAGATAACAACACACATACAATGAAGTGATTATAATCGACATACAACAGGACTGAGGTTTGAGAAATCAACATTACTGATTAATCAGGGAAAGCATTGTCAATTTCTCTTCTCTCAGTCACTTTAGCATCTATTTCAAGATTTGGTAGTTGGTTGGCTACTTGATTTTCACACCCATTTCTATCTCTCACCTCAAAATCAAAATCTTGAAGGAGAAGCACCCACCAAATTAGCCTTGGTTTGGCATCTTTCTTTGCCATCAAGTACCTTAGAGTTGTATAATCAGCATGCACAACAGCTTTGGTACCCAATAAATTAGCTCTAAACTTTTCAAACACATATACAATAGCCAACAACTCTTTCTCTGTGACGATATAGTTCTTTTGAGTATAATTCAAGTGTAACACCTCAAACAATTTTGAGCTAAGACTTAAACCATTCTTTTTTGTGAGTAGGATTTTACCGAGGAATTTAAATTTTCTTAAGTGTCAAGTTCAGTAGATGTAGCACCTCGAGTTCCAAAAAGAACTGAAGAGAAATTCATGCAAGTCATCTGTAAGTTCCTTAAAGTTTTGGGTCAACTTCAAACAATCATAACTTTTAGCACATAAAGATTCAGGTGGTCCATAAGGATTCAAATCGAAGATCTTTGAGTTCTCTTTCCAACGCCACCGAGTTTGCCAAAATCTGAGTTCGGATGATGGAGATATGACCATTTGAGTGCAGCCTCTCTAGACGAGGCCTTTTCATCCAAACTAAGAAGGGGTATTTTAGTTGTTTTCTTACCCCCCTTCCCCACTTTTCCTAGGCGTTAATTACACCCAATTTAGGGTCCAAACAGATTATAATCAGTTTCATTCATCCCAAAAACGTGTAGGACTTTAGAGAGAAGATTCAAGAGGATAAAAAGTCCAAGGTTCCAAGTGTTCATCCAAGATTTTGCCAAGAACCTAGTTCTTTGAGGTATGTAAGTTCTCATAGTGTTGGGTTCGTTCACCCACATGCCAATCATGTGATTTTTATCCTTAATTTTGTTCTTGAGGTTGAATGATTTGAGTCCTTGAATACTTCTTGAGGTTATAGCTTGATTCCTTGTTAATAAAGTCTTGTTGAGTTCTTGAGGTGATGATCTTGTGAATGAGTAATTTTTTTGGTAGGGTTTGATTGGGGTTTTGATCTAAGTGTGTTTATTATATGAATCTCAGAGAATTTGGAGGAAATCATTCGAATCTAGATGAGGTAGGGATGGAAAATTGAAAAGAAAATTCATCAGAATGATCTGGGGATAGGGTAGCACGGTGTACCCTAGATGTGCTAAGGGGGATGGCATGGGGCGCCTGCAGTTCACCAGGGAAGGAGTTCTGAAGTTTAGGGGCAAGCGCCCCACTCCACTCAGTGCGCCAGGGTCTTCAAGTCCCTTACTCTTCCGCCATTCTTTCCGTTTGAGTTCTATTAAACCATGTCATCAATCAATTCTTGATTCTTACTATCCAAACTACATCTAATCATCAAGAAATCATATATATCATAATCATGAACCATGAATTCATAATTAAAATTCGAGATTGAGTTGAGAGTAAAGTTTGAGAAAGTCCATTTATGTCTTTTCTAGGAGTCCTCTATAATTACGTATAATTTTTTCAAGACTCGAGTCAGTGAGTATGAGAATGAGGAGAGTGTATCCATGAGCCTACATTATTTTTTAGATTCTTGAGTTGAGTCGCTAATGCCCATAATTCTGCATGAACTCCATAAATTGAGTATCTTTGAGAGGAGTAGTATCTTAGAGTTCTAAGCTCTTGAGTATTGAGTTACTAATCATTTTTGAAACTATATTTCATAATTATGGATTACCATATGTTGTACATGGAGGTCCTTGAGTTGATTCGGTCATGCCTATAATTCAGCATGAACTCTATGAGTCGAGCATTCTTGAGATGAGTAGTAACATTGAGTCCTTTAGTTCAGGAGTTGTTGTGTTCTGATTATTGATTTGTATATATAGTTATTGAAAACCTTGAATTGAGTCGTTCACATCCATAATTCGGCATGAACTTTATTTTGAGAAGTCTTTTACAATAATTTATATTTTTTCTAAAGACTTGAGTAAATGAGTATAAGGATGAGGAGAGTCGAGTTTCATTTTTTTAAATGAGTATAAGGGAACTAAGTATTCCCAAGAGTAAATGGTTTTACATTTAAAATGACAGGAAACTTCTTTTTTCAAGTGAGTTTATGAGGAGTTTTGAGCACTATCTCTTTTAAGAGAACCTTTTGAGTAATAATCTCAAAATTTGAGGATGAGGAAATGTTTTAAAACATATGAGCATGAGTTATATTATTGGGAGTAGTATTGAGCACCGATATGGGGACGAGTTTAAACAACTCAACGTCCTCATAAACCATGTATGCCAACATGGGTAAAGGGTCATACTTTTTAGATGATTCATTATTGCTTTTAAAGCATAGCTTAGTGGATTCACTTAGCTGAAAATGTCTTATACTTTGAAAAGGTATAGGACAATTCTGGCAGCATGGCCGAGACATTGTATTATCACATAGCTCATAGTGATGGTTGTCGGTTAGAGAATCTCCAAAATTAGTGTTATTGTTGAATTTTAACATACAATTGAGTTATTATTGTATCTTTACATACAATTGAGTTATTAATTACTCTTGTAAAATCTTTCCATGCATTGCCTCTTTTATTGTTCCTTTTTCGTTAAGTATCTTGAGTTGAGTGCTTTTGAGTTGAGTATTTTGAGCCGAGTATCTTCGAGTTTAATATCTTACCTTTGAGTTGAGTATGTTGAGTTGACTATCCTATCTTTGAGTGGAGTTTGAGTTTAGTTGAGTGAGTTTGAGGAGAGTAAGTATGTTTCTTTTCTATCAGTTCAAGCTTATGTTTATGCTTTAGAATTCCCGTTACATGCTCGTACATTCCATGTACTGACACTATTTAGCCTGCATCTTTTATGATGTAGATACAGGTATTCAGGGTGATCAACAGACACTCTGTTGATACTACTTCCAGTTCTAGTTAGCTTTGGTGAGCCTCATTAATTCCAGAGGGTTCCACTTTTATTTTCAGTTGTTAGGATGTCGAGGGTCTTGTCCCGATAATCATTTTGTAATAGTAGAGGATTCATAGATAGTTCTAAGGTCAAGGGGTTTATTATTATTTCCTTTGTTGTTGTAATGTTTTGAGTTCATGAGGTATTTAACTAATACTTGTTCAATTATTTTCAGACAATGATTGGAGTTTAGTTTAAATTATGTTTTTTATAAAGTTATTTTTGCATCATGAGTTTTCATTTTTCTTGAGTAAGCTTTCCGTTGAGTAATGATGCAGGCCAAGAGCTTGCTTGGGAACCAGCAATCGAGTATCACTTACATCCAGGGTTTAGGCTCGGGGGGTGACATCAAGTTTTGTCTAGCATAGTAGATGGGAAGAAAGAACATATACTTTTGTTTCCCAAGAACAGCGCAAAGTTCTAATAAACTAGTGTCACACATCTTTTCAAAAGGAAGGTTCCAATCAGGTGTTATTATGATAGGGTATGAGAAAAGATTTTCTTTTAAACTCACAAAAACCCTCCAAACAAGTGGCATCACATTTAAAAACGATCTCCTTTTCAAATAGCCTACACAATGGAATAGCCACTTTTGAAAATTCTTTAATGAATTGCTGATAAAATCCTGGATGGCCAAGGAAACTTCTCACTCCCTTCACTGATATTGGGGGAGGTAATTTATGAATCACTTGAAACTTTTATTTATCTACTTCAATACCATCTCCGAAATTTTTGTGCCCAAGCACAATTTCTTCCTTAACCATAAAATGGCATTTCTCTCAATTAAGAACCAAATTAAAATCCACACATATTTGAAGTAACATTACTAAATGCTTCAAGCACTCTTCATATGAATCCCCAAAAACTGAAAAATTATCCATGAAGACTTCCATCGATTCCTCTATCATATCCACAAATATTGAAAACATGCACCGTTACAAAGTGGTCAGTGTGTTGCACAACCCAAAAGACATTCACTTCAAAGCAAAGATCCTATAGGGGCAAGTGAAAGTCATTTTTTCTGGATCTTCCGGTGATATGGAGATTTGGTTGTACACGGAGTACCTATCGAGGAAGCAATACCGGCCCTTACCCGCAAGACTATCAATCATCTAATCAATAAAGGACATAGGGAAGTGGTCCTTCTCGATCCACGAATTTAATTTCTAGTAATCCATACATACTTGCACTTGGTTGCGGGCCTAGTAGAGATGATTTTAGCCTTTTCATTTGTGACTACCGTTGTACCACCCTTTAGGAAATCATCGTTGTCAATAAAAATTACCCAACTAAGAGTCAGGATCGAATCCCACAAGGAGTAGTGTGAAGTTAAAAATTCAATAAGTGAATTTAAATATGACTAATCTATTGTAACAAATTGAGGTAATCGGTGGATTATTCTACCAAATTTAATCAAGTGATTTCAAGATAAAAAAAAATAGGAACAAACTAAACTAATTAGCGTTTAAACTATTTGAGTATATTCTAGGAGTGTGGGGATTAGAAATCGATTTCACCTAGAGATAAAATTGTATTGCTAAACAAATCTAAACAATTATGGATAAGCTGGGTCATCTTCGATAATGCTAATCTTATTTCCATCTCATAACGTTGATTCATAAAATATCCTTTCGGTCTTATTTATGTGATTTAGAATTCAACCCATTACTTTGATTTTACAACTAGATTCAGCTAGATTGCAAACATTGAACTAATTACCCACTCATATCGATCTCTTTCAATCATCAATTTCATATCTAAGCTAGGATTAAGTTGGTCATCTTAACCCAAAATAAATCACATGATAACAACTCAAACCCATGGTAGAAAGAAATAAAGCAAAGCAATACAACAAACTCACTAAGTTAAATCAACACCCAACCCCATAATTACACCCCTGGAAATTGGATTTCAGGCACCCATCACATAAAGTGTAGAAAGTATACCTATTATGACAGAGTTCATGGATGTGATGAAATTAAGCAATTAAATTCAACACCCACTTTGAATTCAACTTAAAATTGTACAAATTAAGAGAAAAATTGAAAACCTCAAACTAAGAGAAATACTCAATATTTTCTCTCTCTAAGAGTTCCAAGAGTAAAAATTGATAAAAGATAAGATAGATCTATTTTCTCTCTCTTCCAAGCTATTTATACTTTTCAAAAAGATTCTTCTGCATCCCATTCAACGACATTAGTCAGGCTCGCGGAGCTTACTGCCCAAATCACTGTTTGTATTGTTCAATTCATCTTCCTTTGGCTTCATGTTTCAAGTGTTTGAACTTGATTGTGCGAACTTGATAGAACACGCCCTTCATGATTGATGAATCTCCGAGTTTCACGTTGTGTGCCTAAGATAGCCTTCACTTTTGCTCTTCAATGTGTTACTTTCGGCGATACAACTAAGTTTGCCTTCAGCAATTTGGTAGATCACCGACGTGACCCTATTCCGCCCATTGAATTTAACACTTGATCTCTAAACACTATAAATTTCAGTGAGGTCAAACCTTTTGGGCGATTCACCCTTTCAGTTAGGCAAACGTTAGGTTGGGACTTTTTACTCTTTTCAATATTTTTGGTCATTATTTCAACTATTCATTCTTGCCTTGTCCTTAGCCTTTATAGCTACAAATCTTCAACATATCATTAGAATATAACATAATTTATTCATTAAGGACACTAATTATTGAACTAAATAGGCCTTAAATTAGTGTAAATCTACCAATCATCACCTCCTCCGGCTCCAACCATGAGTCGTCACCTCCTCCCCATCTAAAGAGAAATTGGAGGATTACTATCAATGAATCCTCTAAGGATTCTCAACAATAATCCACTCCACACTTATCTACTCGTGTGAGTGAAGCCTCAAAGATGATAGTGGCAAAGAAAAAGATGGATATCCGATCCAAATTGCCACAGAATAAATGGTCTCTTACCTCCGAGTTCTCCTTATTATAGCTCCAAGATCCCTCAATAGGCTCAAAGCAATAGGAGAACGTACTATTCTAGTGAGGTGACTATCAACTAATGGACTAATGAGCGACTACCTCTCCTCTCGTACTTACTATTGATAACATTGAGGAGACTACTACTTTTATTTTGGTGGGGGTGAGGGAACATGTTCCTATATTCCCTTTTTGGATTGTATTTTATTATTTTAGATTTATTTTGATATATTGACATATTTTTATTTGGTTTTTATGATTGTTGGTGGTTTTGACTTCATTTTGTCTCTTTGCCCATTGCCCCAAAATTTTGGAATTTTGAAATGATTGATAATGCTTATGTTTTCATTTTTTATGTTTGAGAATCAATTTTTTCCAATAATATCGATGTCTTGGATAGTGTTGCAAGAAGAAATTGGTGTCTTTACGTTTGAATGATATTTTTGAATCCTTATGTTGACTAGTTGCATATTGATGTGATGTTTGGTGATTTCCTACTTTAAAGCATGCTTGTTGACCCCTAGAATTTGCCTTGTTAGTCTAACGGTCTAGTCTTGGTGAATGCAATAAATTATCTTGGGCATGAATTTTGAGAGGGAACCCAATTACTCATACCTTCTATGACTGCCTTGTAAGGGTGTGCAACCATTTTGGTACCATTTGAGCCTAAACCATTTGTTTTCAACCTTGTTGAAACTTCTTGAGACAAATTGTCCCTAACTTCTCACCCATAAAATCCTTTTCTAAGCATTGGTTTGTTTGAATATTCAACTTATGCCAAAACCCTAAGTTGGGGGTGTGGAAAGTGAAGAAAGAAAAGTGAAGCTCAACGTTGAGATTTACTGCAAAAAGAAGGAACCCCTCATAAAAAATGAAATGAGAAGCAAAAGCTTGAAAATTGAAATAAAAAAAGAAAGTGTGACGAAATAAAAGGGGTGTCCAATAAATTGAGTGAAAAAAAGAGGTTTGAGTCTCCTTAAAAATAATGGAAGGAACTTGAGAAATGGTGAAGATGAGTACAACAATATTTTGAAAAGGTGAAGTACCTAAGCCAAATAGACCATACATTACCTCAGTCTCATTACAAGCCTGAAATACCATTAAGATCTTGCATAAACTAGGTTATGGGATGATTGGAAAATATGGGAAAATCTATGGGACGAAACTTGCATGTATTTCTCTTTCAGAGATTGAGAATTGTATTGATTCCTAACTTCTTTATTGATAAGCTTTATGAGAGCATAGAATTTTTTTTATGTGAGGGCACGTAAATACTTTTGTTGAAGCATGGTTTTTGCATTATAAGAGAACATGAGTAAGCTTGAACTTGTATTGGTATCGGTTAGTCATCATTTGAAGCTTCTTGAGAATGATTGAGTCATTGTATATGCTTGTTAGTAGTCTTGTGGTGATTCTTTCATGTTAGCTCGCATTGATAAATATTGTAGACACCCTTGTCGAACTAATTGTGTTCTTGATTTACTTGAGGACACACAAAAGTTTAAGTTGGGGGTGTTGATGAGTGGTAGATTTTCACTCATTTGAGGCTTTTTTAGTTCAATAATTTGTATCCTCAATGTCTATTATGTCCTATTCTGATGATATTTTGATGTTTTGAAGCTATGAAGGATAAAGTACAAGGAAATGATGAAGGCATGAAATATAGGCCAAAAATAGTGAATGGAGTACAATGCTCACAGCGGGTAGTTGCCTACCAAAATGATGGATCACCCAATTGGTCTGACCTTACCCAAATTGACAGTGCGCTTAATTTAATATATTCAAGGTAGGTAAATGTACTAAAGAGGAAATGGTGATTCGTCAAAGTTAAATGGGTGAGCTAAAGGTTCATCGCTAAAGGTGAAAGAGTGCTGAGTAAAAATGAAAGTTCAAAGGGCGAACAAGGTGGTAAACGGTGATCCACTCAATGTCAAAGGTTGACTCCAATGAGTTCTCCAAAGGTTCAAACATTTGAAGCCTGAAGCAAAATAAAGGTGAGCTAAAGAGCAAACGGTGATCTGTCGAACGAGCTAAGCGAGCCCGACTAACATCGTCGAGTGTGTCGTATATGGAATCTTGGGTCAATTTTGGGGAAAATATAAAAAATCCAAAGAAAGAGAGAGAAAATAAGGAAGAAGTTGGTTGTGGAATATTGGGATCTGAAACACAAATTTCTCTATAATTTCATAGTTAGTTTTTTGAGAAATATACTTTTCTTAGTTTTGGGATTCCTCATACCCTCCTGTAATTAACAATTAAGGGTTGAAATTGAAGTGGGTATTGGATATTCTTTCTTAATTTCAACACATTAATGGCTGGTAGCATCATAGGTATAATTTCTTTGCTTTTTTATGATGTGTGGCTAAAATCAAAATTCTATGGATATGATTATGGGATTGGGTGTTGATTTAATGTACTGGGTCTTTTACTATGCTCTGTTTTATTGTTGTTCATCTATCGATTTAGGTTATTTAGCATGGGGTTAACTTATTGGTTAAGGTTGCAAACTTAATCCTAGTCTAGACCTTCGGTTGATGCTCCAAAGAGATCAATTGAAATGGGTAAATACCTTGATGCATGCAATTTAGGTTTGATTTCAATGTTTTGCTCGAAAGAGATATTATGGTTCACTTCTAATTGCCAAATATACTCCAAAGAGAGATTTCCAAAATGTAACGGGTTGATTTGTGATTCACACATATGAGATCGAAAGGAGATTATATGATATATTACTATGAGATCAAAAAAGATTAGTATCATTAAATATTGCCTAGCATATCCATATGTATCTAGCACTATTGAGTAGCACTTGTACCCCTACATGACATCAATACCAATCCCCACACCCTTAGATAGTCTTTTACTTCTGAAATCCCTTCATTTTTAGGTTAATTGTGATACTTGATTACAAGCCTCTTTTTGTAAATTTGGTGTAATCATTCACCTAGTTGTTCTAAATTGCTACAATATATAGGTTCACATTCTTAATTTCTTAGTTGAATTTGTATCCTTAAACCATTCCTTGTGGGATTCAACCCTAACTCTTAGTGTGATATTTTTACAGACAATGACCGCTTACTCTTTTAATTGTTTTTAGGGTACTTTGAGCTTTATCAGTTTTGGCCATTGAGTATGCATGATTTTCCTTGTATTTTGTGTTGTGTGAGACTGAATTCTTGACATTGCTTACATTTCCTCCGTTATATGGATTTCATATCTTAGAATTTATCCTTGTTATGATATATCACAGTGCTTCTCTTTTTATTTTTTATCTTTCTGAGCTCTGTTAGCCTATGATGCCTATTGGTTCCCCGTATTTTGGTACTCATACTATATTTATGCATCTTTTTCTAATGTTGCTTCGAGTATGAGCCATCATCAGTGAGTATTGGATCTACCTCGATCGTCATAGACTCGTATGTGGTAAGCTTCTAGCATTTAGAGACTTGTTGCTTTCTCTCTTTTGTACTAACTTATATTTTGTATTTTTCTTAGTAAGCTCTCTTGTACATTTAGCCTTTCTATTCTTTGTAGCTCCAATAAAGTTGACACTAAGTCTGGGTTAGGTCTTGTGTTATTTTGTCTTCTCGGTCACTTTTGGGCGTCTATTGTACATTTTGTATCGTATTACAGAGATAATATGACCATTTTTATATATTATTCCTGTTTTCCCATTGTTTCTTGTCATTATTATTTAAACTTTTATCTTCCATTTCTTATATTTAGGGGTTTAGGCTTGCTTGCTTAGGGGTTTTACTAGGCGTCATCATGGCCAGATTTAGGGTCGTGACATAGAGGCACAAGGGGTGGACCAATAACATAATATAACTGAAGTTAAGTACACCAGACAATACATAAGTTATGATTCTTTTGCTATTGCGCAAAATGTTAAGCAAGTGTATTACGCTCCATATTTGTTGCTTAGGGACAAGGCTGATTGGTGGGTTGTTATAAACACTAAGCCTTTGGGAAAGATTGAAATTGACAATGTCTTAAGTCTGATGTACCAAAATGATTTCACAGTTTTTCAACAACAAGTTGATGTTGAATTTTAAACCACACTTGAACATCCTCAACACATATTAGAAGAAGTTTCTGATGATGTGATAATGAAAAAAGTTGAGGAAGAAATAAATGTGGATGAGAAAAATGAATCATTCAGGAAGAATAGGATGAGTAAAATAAAACCACTGAGGAGTAACAATGGGAGAATGATGGAAATGAAACAAGTGAAGAGGAAGAATGGTAGAATGATAGACTATAGCTAGTATGTAAGTTAATTTATTTAATTTAAATTTTTTGTATATTATAATGTAAATTTGCATACAGATGTCATCGGGTGGTGATAGTGATAGATCTCGTGATCATTTTGGGGTTCGCCAGCCTAATAACTCTGAAAAGAAGAAGTTTAAGAGGCTTGTAGATGTTATGGATATCGTAGAATTTTTTTCTTCTGCACTAGAGGCACGTAATACTGATACACATTTGTATGCTGTTCCATTTGGGGCTACGGATCACCGATCATACCATACTCAGTACCATCGACCACATGGTGATTTCGTCTACTTCATATTCCTTACCTCCAGTCGCAATGATGTCCTACCCACATAGACTTATCATTTAGAAAGGATCTTATAGGCAAATAGGATATTTGTTGGTACTCCATCTCTGTAGCACCTCAGAACCCAGACTTAAAACTTTCAGCAGAAAACCAAAAGAACCAGGTGAACCATGACAGGGTTCATAAACGGTGAAAGGAACCACAGTCCGTTGACTTGTCCGTGGACTCACACCGGTGTAGAAGTGGTGGACCACGGAACCCTTTACGGGTCGTGGACCACACACAAATCGTGGTGGCTTCCGTGAAGTCGAGCCAGTATAGCCCCTATCCCTGGTGAAGGACCACGAGGACCTTCACGGTCCGTGATCCTTCACACGGTCTGTGGAGTGGACCGTAGAGAGAAGGCCCAGAACCAGCATCTACTGGCCAAGGACCACGACCAGCTTGACGCTCTGTGATCCCAATGACTGTCTGTTATAGGTCCCGTGTCCTATGCGTTGGACCCCTAAACTACGTCATTTAACCCCTAAACTACGTAGTTTTGGTCAGTTTAAGCCTAGTAACTTAATTAGAATCTACCCTAAGCGATTCAGTCACCAAAATTTAGCAAACTTACAACGGAAAAAGGAGAAAGAGTAGACCAAACCCCTCTCTAAGAACGCAGCAGGTTTTCATCAGTTTCAGCCCCAAAATTGAAAGATTTCTCCGTGCAACTCGTCACCAGGTATATGGGATTTCACTGGTAGATTCCTTTCAGCCACTAGGTCCCTAGAATTTAGTCACATTCTTGATTCCCTTCATATTGTTTAGACCTAAGGTTTCTAGAACTTCAGATTATTGGTGTGATTTAGTTTTTAGGTTAATCCTAATCAGAATATTACATTTTCGTAACTATGTTTCTCAATCCTTGCATGAAATTCAGAACCCTAGTCGAGTAGATTCGTTTAGTTCATGAATTTCACCTGCTAGGTCAGTTAATTCAGATATTCATGACCCAGTTGGTAAATATTTCATTATCAGTACTTAATGTCGCATTTTCAGTTAACATGTTAGAATCTCGAGCTATTCAGTTTATTATAATTTTTTTGTATTTTAGACATTCTATTAGGATTAGGATTAATACCATGTTGGACTAGGGTCAGTCACCCTCATAGTCCCAGGACTACGCACCCCTATAGATAAGTCCCCTCTGTGGGCATTATACTTAGTGATCACGTCAGTAATGCCTCTATACCATTGGCAAGGTTTATTGGGTCCTCTCGATGGGGTGTATAAATCAGACTCCATATTTAGCTCATGTGGTTTTATGTCAATTTTTAGTAGCTCACACAGACAGATTCTAGTGTATTGACCATGTTATCAATTCAGTATTCAATATCAATTTCAGTATGTTATAAACTTGGTCACCACATTCAATTAGTCCATATTCAGAATGTTTAGCACATTTTTCATGTTCATCTTATATTATTGCTCAGTACTCTTTATTTCAGTTATGTAGATGTTGTTCAGCTTTATCCTATCATGCATGCTCAGTACCCTTCAAATACTAACGCATACTCTACGCTACGTCTTCTCGTGATGTAGCTTCATGTACTGAGCATCCAGATCACGCTTAGATCGACTCTCGATCTCCATTTCAGCAGCTTCAGTGGTGAGTCCTCATATTTTGAAGACAATAGACATGTTTCTATATTTAGTCTTTTCCTTTCAATTTTTGGTATTTGCTAGAGTTAGCTGGGGGTGTGTCCTACCATCTCTAATCAGTTAGAAGTTTATTTCAGACATAGACAGATTTAGCATTAGCATTTGAGTTATACTTCTTTGTCTTAAAATCTTGCTCAGTATTTATATATTCAGACTTAGATTGGGTATTCCCCATCATTTAGTTTATCTCATGTTTAGTTTCTACACAGTATTTGTTTAAGTATGCTTATGATATGCCAACTCAGGGTTAGCTTGGGGTCGCTCATGATCCTAGGTCTCGTGTCCACATCCTGGGGGTAGCCTCGGTGCGTGACAAACTTGGTATCAGAGCATTAGGTTTAAGTGTGCTAGGATGTCAAAAAAGCCGCACTAAGTAGAGTCTTTTTCATAGGTATGAAGTGCACCACATCTAATGAGAGGGAGGCTACGAAGTGTGTTAGGAAAACCTCACTTTCTTGCTATTCTTATTGTGTGTGGTATGATCTACCTTCTAACTCGTCGTTATGCATTTCAGATCATGACTCCTCATAGAGCGTACAGTAAGGAATGCCAATTCTGGCAATGCTAACGCAGTTCCTCCAGTTCCAGACCATGAGGTTTCGAATGCAGAGTTTCAGAATGTTGTTCAACTTTTGGCTCAGATGTGACTAACAGAACAATTAGTAGGTTCCAGTTCCTGCAAATGCTAATGTTGGGTCCGCAGCAGCCAAGGTCTGAGACTTTGTTCATATGAATCCACCATAATTTCTAGGGTCGCAAGTTGGAGAAGGTTCCCAAAAATTTATTGATGAGGTCAAGAAAATCATTGGAGTTATGCAAGTGACTGGAAATGATAGGGTTAAGTTGGCATCCTACCAGCTTAAGGATGTAGCTCATATCAGGTTTACTCAATGGAAAGAAAAAAAGGGGTACGGATGCAGTTCCTATCACTTGAGAGTGTTTTAATGAGGTTTTTATGGACAGGTTATTCCCAAGAGAGTTGAGGGAAGTAACAGCTCAGGAGTTCATGAATTTGAGGCAAGGTAACATGTAAGTCCAAGAGTACAGACTCAAGTTAACCCAACTCTCCAGGAATGCTCCATTTATGGTTGTTGATTCGAGGGCTCAGATGAATAAGTTTCTATTTGGAGTATCTGACCTAGTAATAATAGAGTGTCGAAATGCTATGTTGCTGGAAGATATGAATATCTCTAGGCTTATGACTCATGCTCAGCAGGTTGAGGGAGAAACGCTTAGAGAACAGGCTAAGGACAATAAGAAGGCTAGAATAGGTAACTATGGGTACTCTCAACAGAAGTTGGGGGGTAGAAATCGCTCTCAGTTCCAGCAAAAATCTATCGATCCAACACCTTCATCAATTAGTGTTCCATCCTCTAGGTTTCGACAAGATAAAAAAGGTAGGGCATCAGGCTCTAAGTCTTAGGGGAGTGTTACATGTACTTGAATCTACCCAAATTGTCCTAAGTATGGTAAGAACAATCTGAGCGAGTGTCTTGCAGGAAAAGTAGGATGTTTTGGGTGTTGTCAGACTGGTCACAAGTTGAGAGATTGCCCTTCTTCTAAACAGGGTCAAGAAGGTAATAATGGTAGAGCTCAGTCTAAAACTTCAGCAGCACTAGCAGGTCGCCCGACTCAGCAGGGCAACTCATCTGGTACAGGTGGCGGTCAGCGCCAGAACAGGTTGTATGCTCTCCAGGATTACGAGAATTAGGAAGATACTTTTGATATGGTCACTGGTACGTTACGAGTTTTTCACTTAGATGCTTATGCATTGTTAGATCCAGGGGCTACTCTTTCCTTCGTAACTCCATATATAGTAGTAAACTTTGGTGTCAGTCCAGAAACGCTTTCAGAACCCTTGTCAGTCTCTACTCCAGTCGGTGACCTAGTTATAGCTAGACGGGTATAAAGAAATTACCCTGTCACAGTCTCTCAGAAAGTCACCTAAATAGATCTTGTTGACTTAGAAATGGTGGACTTTGATGTCATTCTAGGCATGGATTGGTTACATTCATGTTATGCCGCAGTCGATTGTACTAGGATTGTTCATTTTCAGTTTCCAGACAAGCTAATCTTAGAATGGAAGGTTAGTAGTTTGGTGCCTATGGGTCGATTCATTTCTTACCTTAAGGCCAGAAAGATTATCTCTAAAGGCTATATCTATCATCTAGTTTGGGTTAAGGATTCAAGCTTTGAAACCCCAACCCTTGAGTCAGTCCCCGTAGTTAATGAGTTCCCGAAAGTGTTTCTAGAAGATCTTCCCGGAGTTCCTCCCGAAAGGGAAATCGACTTTGGGATTGATCTCCATCCAAATACCCAACATATTTCTATTCCTCCTTACATAATGGCTCTAGATGATCTTAAGGAATTGAAAGAGCAGTTGAAAGACCTTATAAATAAGGGCTTCATCGGACCAGTATTTCCCCATGGGGTCCACCAGTGTTGTTTGTGAAAAAGAAAGATAGTTCTCTCAGCATGTGCATTGACTATCGGCAGTTAAACAAAGTCACAATCAAGAATAAGTACCCTATCCCCAGGATTGATGACTTGTTTGACCAACTTCAGGGTGCTAGTCATTTTTCAAAGAAATACCTCAGATCTGGTTACCATCATCTCAAAGTCAGAGATAGTGACATTCCAAAAACAGCCTTCAGAACTTGGTATGGTCATTATGAATTTGTAGTTATGTCATTTGGACTAACCAATGCTCCTACAGCTTTCATGGATTGGATGAACACGGTGTTCAAACAGTATTTGGACTTGTTCGTTATCGTCTTTATTGATAATATCCTCATTTACCCTAGGAATGAGGAAGAACATGTGACTTATTTGAAAGTTGTCCTGCGAACTCTCAAAGATTGTCAGGTATTCGCTAAGTTTAACAAATGTGAGTTTTGGTTACAATCAGTTGCTTTCCTTGGGCATATTGTATCTAGCGAAGGGATCCAAGTGGATTCTCATAAAATAGAGGCAGTAAAACAATGGCACAGACCCACCTCTCCTACAAATATCAGAAGTTTCTTGGGTTTGGCGGGTTATTACAGAAGGTTCGTGGAAGGATTTTCATCCATAGCTTCTCCATTGACTAAGTTAACTCAGAAAAAGGTAAAGTTTCAGTGGTCAGATGATTGTGAGAAGAGCTTCTCAGGACTGAAAACTAGGTTCACTACAGCTCCTCTTTTGACTCTACCATAAGGTTCAGACGGTTATGTGATCTATTGTGATGCATCCAGAGTTGGACTGGGTTGTGTGTTGATTCATCGAGGTAAGGTTATAGCTTACGCTTCTAGTCAGCTTAAGGTGCATGCGAAGAACTATCCGACTCATGACCTCAAGCTTGCAGCCGTGGTATTTTCCCTTAAGATCTGGAGACATTACTTGTATGGTGTTCACAGACCATAAGAGCCTTCAATATGTGTTCACCCAGAAATAATTGAATCTTCGCCAGAGGAGATGGCTTGAGTTCCTCAAAGACTATGATATGAATGTGCTTTACCATCCTGGTAAAGCCAATGTAGTAGCTGATGCTCTTAGCAAACTATCTATGAGTAGTGTAGTGCATGTTGAGGAAAAGAGAAAGGAATTAGCAAAAGATGTTCACTGGCTTGCTCTCTTAGGAGTTCGCCTAATGTGCATATCAAATGGTGGTGTGACAGTTCAAAATGGCTCAGAATCATTATTAGTAGTGGAGGTTAAGGAAAAACCAGACAGTGATCCGATATTACTTCAATTGAAGGGTGCAACTCATCAACAGAAAGTTGAGGCTTTCTCCCAAGGGGGAGATGGTGTTCTTCGCTTCTAGGGTCGTTTATGTGTTCCTAAGGTGGGTGATTTGAGATGGAAAATCCTTACAGAAGCCTATAACTCCAGGTATTCTATTTATCCAAGTTCCACCAAGATGTACCATGATCTGTGGGAAGTCTTTTGGTGGAATGGCATGAAGAGGGATATAGCAGATTTTGTGGCTACGTGCCCCAATTGTCAGCAGGTGAAGGTAAAACATCAGAAACCAAGAGGTATGACTCAAGAGATCAACATTCCTATATGGAAGTGGGAAGTGATCAATATGGACTTCATTACACGTTTACCTCGTACTCGCAGACAACATGACTTCATTTGGGTGATAGTAGACAGAGTTACTAAGTCCTCTCATTTATTGGCTTTTAGGACTACAGATTCGGCGGAGGACTATGACAAGCTTTACATTAATGAGATATTTAGGTTGCATGGGGTTCATTTATCATCATCTCTTATAGAGGTCCTCAGTTTACCTCTCATTTATAGAAGTTCCATAAAAGCGGTCTCGAGAACCTTTACTTGTCAAGTGCACATTGAAAATGGAGTGTAATGTAAGTGAGGGTGCGCCCCCCTTTGTTAGCAAAAAGTGGTTAGAGGTCCAGGAAGCTCTATTTCAAGTCCTCATCGGTCGAGTAGAAAAATAAAGCCAAAGTCGTTCAGTGGTGAATCGGTGGATTAGAGATGCCTTCCATTTCAGAAAGGTCTTGGTACTTAGTTTAACCTCAACACAACATTGCATCCATAGACGGATGGTCAGGAATAGTGTACCATTCAGACCTTAGAGGACATGTTAAGAGCTTGGGTGATCGACTTCAAGGGTAGTTGGGATTATCACCTTTCTCTTATAGAGTTCGCCTACAATAATAACTACTATTCCAGCATTCAGATGGTCCCTTATGAGGTATTATATGGGCGTAGATGTAGATATCTTGTTGGTTGGTTTGAAGTAGGAGAAGCAACCTTGATAGGGCTAGACTCGGTTCATAGTGCTATAGAAAAAGTTCAGCTCATCAGAGATAGACTAAAGATAGCACAGAGTCGCCAGTAATCCTATGCAGATGTAAGGAGAAGGTACTTAGAGTTCCAAATTGATGATTGGGTTTTCATGAAACTGTCACCTACGAAGGGGGTGATGAGATTTGGCAAGAAAGGCAGTCCCAGGTATGTAGGTCCTTACAGAATCTTGAGTAGGATTGATAAAGTGGCTTATGAGTTAGAGTTGCCAGTAGAACTAGCAGTAGTCCATCCAGTCTTTCACATTTCGTTATTAAAGAAGTGTGTGGGTGATCCAGCATCTATAGTGCAATTAAAAAGTGTGGCTGTGAAGGATAGCCTCACTTATGAAGAGGTGCCAGTTGAAATCCTTGATCGTCGGGTTCAAAGGTTGAGAAACAAAGAAGTCGCTTGAGTTAAGGTTTTGTAAAGGAGTCAGTCCATAGAGGTAGCTACTTGGGAAGCAGAAGCAGCCATGAAGGCCAAGTATCCTCGTCTCTTCCCTTCCAATTCCGCTTCAACTTGAGGTAATAGTTTCTTCTCTAGTCTCTCAGTTTACTATTGCGTAACTTCAGTCTTAGTATTTTATTCCTTTAGTTATACTTGCATTTTAAGCGTAATTGCATGTTCTTGGAACTTAGTTCAGTCAGAAATCACTTTAGCACTTAGTGGTAGAGTTTGCAGCTCTTTCCCTTCACACAGAACTAGTTTAGACTTCATTCGAGGACGAATGTTCCCAAGGGGGACACATGGTAACACCTCGAAACCTAAACTTAGAACTTTCAGCAAAAAACCAGCAGAACCAGGTGAACCACGATAGGGTTCACGGACCGTGAAAGAAACCATGGTTCGTCAACCTTTCTGTGGACTCACACCAGTCCAGAAGTGGCAGACCACGGGACATTCACGGGTCGTGGAGCACCACACGAACCGTGGTGGCTTCCGTGAAGTCGAGCTAGTATATCCCCTAACCCTGGTGCAGGACCACAAGGACTTTCACGGTTCGTGATCCTTCACAAGGTTCATGGAGTGGACCGTAGAGGAAAGGCCCAGAGCCAACATCTCGTGGTCCCTGTGATGGTCCGTCACAGGACCCAAGGTAAGTTGCGTTAGATTTTAAGTCAGGGGTCATTTGGTTTTTTCCCCTATGCGTTAAACCCCTAAACTACGTCATTTAACCCCTAAACTACGTAGTTTTGGTCAGTTTAAGCCTTGTAACTTAATTAGAATCTACCCTAAGCGATTCATTCACCAAAATTTAGCAAAATTATAATGGAAAAAGGAGAAAGGGACGACCAAACTCCTCTCCAAAAACGTAGAAGGTTTTCATCAGTTTCAGCCCCAAAATCGAAAGATTTCTCCAAGGAACTCGTCACCAGGTATGTGGGATTTCACTAGTGGATTCCTTTCATCCACTATGTCCCTAGAATTCACATTCTTGATTCCCTTCATATTGTTTAGACCTAGGGTTTCTAGAACTTCATATTATTATTGTGATTTAGCTGTTACATTACTCCTAATCAGAATATTACATTTTCGTAACTATGTTGCTCAATCCTTGCATGAAATTCAGACACCTAGTCGAGTAAATTCGTTTAGTTCATGAATTTTACTTGCTAGGTCAGTTTACTCAGATATGCATGCCTCAGTTGGTAAATGTTTCATTATCAGTACTTAATGTCGCATTTTCAGTTAACATGTCAGAATCTCAAGCTATTCAGTTTGTTACAGTTTTGTTGTATTTTATACATTCTATTGGGAGTAGGCTTAATATTGAGTTGTATTAGGGTCAGTCACCCACATAGTCCCAGAAATACGTTCCCCCATAGGTAAGTCCCCTATATGGGCATTATACTTAGAGATCACGCCAGTCAGGCTTATACACCCTTGGCAAGGTATATTGGGTCCTCTCGATGGGTCATGTGTTTTTATGTCAGTTATTAGTAGCTCCCACATACAAATTCTAGTTTATTAACCGGGTTATCAATTCAGTATTTAGTATCAGTTTCAGTATGTTATGAACTTGGTCACGAAATTCAGTTAGTTCATATTCATCATGTTTAGCACATTCTTCGTGTTCATCTTACATTATTGCTTCAGTATGCTTTATTTCAGTTATGTATATGTTGTTCAGCTTTATCCTATGTTGCCTTCTCAGTACCCTTCAAGTACTGACGCATACTATGTGCTACATCCTCTCGTGATGTAGGTTCAGGTACTTAACATCCAGATAAAGCTTAGATCGGCTCCCGATCTCCATTTTAGCATCTTCAGTGGTGAGTCCTCATATTTCGAGGACAATAGACATGTTTCTATATTTAGTCTTTTCCTTTCAGTATTTGCTAGAGTTAGCTGGGGCATGTCCCAAAATCTGTAGTGAATTGGAGGTTTACTTTAGCATTTGAGTTATGCTTCTTTGTCTTAAACTCTTGCTTAATATTTATATATTCAGACTTAGATTGAGTATTCCCCATCATTTAGTTTATCTCATGTTTAGCTTCTGCACAGTATTTGTTTAAGTATGCTTACGATATGCTAGCTCAGGGTTAGCTTGCGGTCACTCGTGATCCTAGGTCCCGTGTCAACGTCCGGTGGTGGCCTCGGGGCGTGACAATCTCCATCTCTCATAGGTACATCTCCTCATCTATGTGTCATGAGGATTAGAGATCAAGTAATGAGTCGTGTGCTATGGATGATGCTCCTTCATTGACTCGGTATTATGTGCGTCCTGAAGTATCATTGTCACCTCCACCTCCACCTCCACCTCCATGTTGTTGCACCCGATGAGACGCTTGAGCTAGCACCTGGACAGAGAGAAAGGATTGGTAGAGTCATGCTTTTGTCAGATGGATCATTGTAAGTTTGTTTAGTTATCTATATATATATTTATTTATTTATTTTATTTCTTTTACATTAATATATTATTCATGAACTAAAATTTTTATTATGTGTCTTGCATGTGAAATACTTGGAAGGATACTTCCTAGGATCTATAGAAAAGTGTTAGGAGGCTTTTTACGGAGGCCTATCACTCTTAGGGTGAGATTTCAAATAGGATACGATAGACAATGTTTAATGAATTTAAGTTATATGTGTGTTTAGTTATATATTTTTAGTTAAGCTTAATACTTTTAGTACACTTTACTTTATTAATTCTCTAACGCTACTCTCTTTTTTCAGACTATGTATAGTTGGAAGTCGAAGTACAGTATTCTCATTGCGACCACAATTGAGAGGAAGGCATCCGCGAGAATCTCTAGATGTCTAAAGAAAGCCTGAGATGATGATAAACTTGAGACTTGGATGTTGCCTCATATTTTTGAGAGGTTTCTTCAGTATTGGAACACCAATGAATTCACGGCGTTGTCCGAACAAAACAAAAAAACTAGAAGCAGTTTTAAGGGTGGTTGGTTGCACACTGGAGATGCAAATAGAGTTGGAACTATTACAAAACATATGGTAATTTCTAATTCAAACTCTTAAATAAACAACTAGTTGATTAAATATTATTTGATTATTATTATCTAAAATTTTATTTTTAGTTATAGGAAAAAGAATTGGGTTTCACTCCCCATGAACCAGAGGTTTTCAAGAGGACTCATGTGAAGAAGAAGTTGAATGATTCACATCCGGATTTATGGGTGGAAGAAAGGGTCGAACGATCTTATCTAAGTTATTTAAGATGAATATATATATATATATATATCGACAATTTTTATTATGTTTTAATATGCAAGGTAATTATCAGTGGCACGTGCATGAGATATGGGTGATTCTTTCTACATCACGCTTAAAGAGTCCACTCAAATTTGGACTGAAAAAGTAGGAGGGGGCCACACAAGGGAATAATCTATGGTTTGGGCTCTCAGAACAATGTACGATGACTCCAATCAGATCTAGAAGGTATTGGATCATCACGTCAATCCGAGACATTTGACAATGTTCAGATAGTTGTTATGTTAGAGAAAATAGCAAAACTTATACAAGCATTAGTAGAGTGTGAGCAAAAAAAGAATTGTTGAGCACAAAAGCATGAATGACATTGTTGAGCAAATTAAAGAACAAGTGCTCAACTTTGCTCATTAGCATGTTGCATCATCTCCTACTGAGGACATCAATGACATTGATCAAGATGAATACATAGACTCTACCCCTTAGCTTGCATCCCTTTAATTAATGAACATTTTAGACTTTTGAAAGACTTTTTTATCTTTTTAAATTGTGATTTATGTGTTTTTGAATATTTAATTTAGTTTAATACTATATATTTTGTGTGTTATTTTCCTAATTTATATATATATATATATATATATTATATGAGCTAAATTGAATTGAATTTTTTCAGTCAAAATGCTATTGAAAAAGTGATGGATTGAGTGGTTTTGTTTGTCGCTCTTATGCATTTAATTATTAAAAAAAAACTAGAAAAATGACAAACATGGTCCTTTAGTTTGCATTGATTTTCTAGATTTTAAAAATAAATAAAAATTTGAGAATAGTGACAGACTACGTCTCTTTTGTCCGTCTCTTTTCTGAATATTAAAAAAATCAAAAATCGAGAAAGGCGACAGAGTCTGTCGTTATATAGCAATGACGTCCGCCGCTTTCTTCAAATAAAAGTTTTAAAAAACCACCAGAACGATGTAGTTCGTCACTTTTCGATCAAGGGCTTATATAGGCCGGGCTTATAAGCCTTGGGCATAAAAAATTTTATTATTAAAGATGATAAATATTGTGAAATTAGATATTTAATTAGGAATTAATACAAGGAAGTCCAAAAGTCATTAACATTTTAGTTAAAATGATACAATTTAATATTTAAATAGTTTAATGTTTTATAACATTTTAATTTATAGCAGGGGTAAAATCATAATTCAACTTTTAACTTTGAATCTTCCCTCTTTTAATTATACTATTTTCTATTTCAGTTACTCAATGTAATAAATGACAGTTATGTTTGTGTACTTCATAAACCAAAAAAAGGGATTTGATTATTTTAAACAATATTACAATATTAATTAATATTTTTTCTGACTTTTCTTTATCCTTCATCCACTAAAATTGTCTAAAGTCAAAGTATATATATCCTAGGATTCTAGACAATATGTTTGGGTGATTATAATTTTATCCTTGTTTAACATGAATTATGAAGAGTATAAATGTAGTTCAACATTTGAAAGATATTTTGATCAACCAATATTATGAAATTAATAATTCGCACCAAGTTTAGGGGTGTTTTCAATATTTCACTCAGGTTTTTATTAAGAGTCACATGCTCCTACAAGAGTTTAAGACATTTTTCTATGACATGTGGCAGATCGAGGGTGTATTTGAGTTCATTTTTTCAAGTAGATGGGTGTTTTTAAGACTACGAATAGTTCGGAGACAAACTAGTAATTTACACCAAGTTCAGGAGTGTTTTCAATATTTTTCTATTTTTTTAAATTAGTTTTATGGGCTTTATATAGAGATCTGTATTTTTAAATGAAACTAACTAGTATCCAGCGATGGTGGACACAAAAACTACATGGTCGGCTATTTTTTAATTAAATAATAAATATTATCATATATTACTTATTGTTTAAATAAAAATGACAAAAAAAAATATTATAGGTAAGTTGGACTATAAATTAATTATGCAGAGTTTGTTTAAGATTCTTACTTTGTCTTACCATAAATAGTAAAGATCTCTTTCAACCTCATCTTTATCTTCATTAGTTTCACGCTTGCCTTGAACACCATTGAAGCAACTCGCCTACATCGTTGAAGAAATTTGAGACAATCATCGGCACCAAAATAAAATAATATATATATATATATATATAGTAAATTTTAACACATCATTGTTTACTTCCTCAAAATTTGATTTTTATGGAATAAGAAAAACACCCCCTTTCAAACTATCTTTCGTGATGTCAGTAGCTTCCATGTTGTCTATCAAGAAAGCTTCATCCTTGACCGTAAGTGTTTGAAACATGGAACTAACTTTTGTAGCTTGATAACACCATTATAATCTTTAATGAAAGAGTTAATTTGGTTTTTGTGGAATCAAATACAATGGAAGACTAATTATTATGAATATTTGGTAGGAAGATAATTCTTTATTAGTACAAAAAAAAAAGTCAAGATAGTATTTTGGTAGGTGAAATCTAGGTAAAACATAAAATTGTTTCAGATGTTTAACCTTGACATTTTGACACATAGTGATGTCATTGATGACATCAATAGAAAGAATTCATTCCTACAAATAGGTAGCTCTTAGTTCATTTTCAAGGCATCCTCTCGCTTGCCTTCTCACCTTCTATGGTCTCTCTTGTAGTAATTCATTTATATTCTTTTAAGAATGAAATAAATATTGGTGGAATTGTTCTCTGGTGGACGTAGGATCATTATGATTCGAACCACGCTAAATATTTTTGTTCTTCCTTATTCTTTATTTTCACATTTTCGCTAACCATTGGTATCAGAGCCAAAGTTCTGCCTGAGTATGCTCTGTGGTTGCAGCACAATCTGAACTTACACATCATAAAAGAATTACTTTGGTTTCCTATAGTTCCAAATACATTGTAATAGAAGAGGAAGAACAAGTAACAATGAGTTCCATGAAGTTTGAAATTGATATATTTAGTAGGCACAACAACTTCAATATCTGAAAGATTCAGATGATGGTGTTACTGCGGAGGGAAGGTTCAATCCATGCTAATGATAGAAATTACCCCGCTAAGACATCAGATTCCGACAAGGCGAAGATTGAAAGAGATGCATTGAGTGTAATCCAATTTTCCCTTGCACCTAACGTATTCTGTGAAGTGAGTACAAGTACCGATGAGATGGCCAAAGAGTTATGGAAAAGGCTGGAAGTGCTTTACCAGGACTGGTCAGTGACAATAAGGAAGTTGTTATAACGACGTCTTCACATACATTTAAGATGGATTCAAGTACTTTGTTGCAGGACCATCTAGAAGCGTTCAATAAACTTGTGATGGACTACAGGATGGAATTAAAAAAGATAAGGAGATGCTTGCATGCACTTTGCTATTTTCATTGACTTCAAATTATCATGATATTGAGAATTCAATGATGTACAACAAAGAGTATATCACTCTAGAGAAAGTGCGGCAAACACTTAACTGTTGTGATGTACTGATACATTTTGAAGGAGACAAAGGTGACGAAGCTAGTGGGCTCTTTGTGAGAGGTCGTACTAGCCAATAGGGAAGGAGCAAACCAAATTACAGATCAATGTTTCATGTGAACAAGAAGAATGCGGAATGTTGGAGCTGTCACAAGAAGGGGCATTTTGAATCAGATTGCCCTATGTCAAATTCCAAAGAAAAGGTGAGTGTATCCATTGTTGGGCAAGTACATGATTCTGATGATGATTATATACTAACACCATCATGAAATAGTGGAGCTTATGACAACAAATGGGTCTTAGACTCTGGTTGTACTTTGCATATGACATTCTGAAGAGATTGTTTCAGCAGTATGAAACAAGTGGAGGAACCGTATTAATGGGCATTAATGCAACTTTTAAAATAGTTGGCATTTGTTCAGTTCCCAGTCAGGATGGAATCATGAGGACTATTACAGAAGTCTGTTATGTTCCTGAAGAAAAATTTGATCTCCCTGGGTACTTTGGATAAACAAGGCTACAAGTACATGAGTGAAGGAGGAACTATGAAAGTGACTAAAGGGTATTTAGTCATGCTGAAGGCCAAAATGGAGGATGGCCTCTACGCACTTGCAGGAAGCACCATTATTGGCTTTGTAATTGCATCTACAGTGTAGTTATCTAGTGATGACAAGGGAAAATTATGGCACATGAGACTAGGTGATATGAACGCACGAGGACTGGAGATGTTGAGCAACCGCAACCTTTTGAATGGTGAGAAGATCAGCACACTTGAATTTTATGAGCACTGCATCTTAGGGAAGCAGAAAAATGTCATCTTCAACACTAGCAAGCACAAGACGGAAGGGGTGCTAGACTACATCCATTCAGATTTATGAGGTCCCTCTAAGCTTCCATCGAAGGGAGGAAATGGGTATCTTCTCACATTCATTGATGATTTTTCACAGAAGGTTTGGGTGCGTTTCTTGAAGGAAAAAGGTGATGCTTTTGAAGCATTTAAAGAGTGGAAGATTTTGGTTGAAAATCATATGGAGAAAAAAATCAAGTATCTTCGCACAGACAATGGCTTGGAGTTTTAAAGTGAAGATTTTAATGATTTCTGCAAGGTTCATGGGATCGGAAGACATAAGATGGTCGGGTACACACCACAACAGAATGGAATTGTCGAGAGAATGAAAAGAACTCTTCTTAAGAATGCTCATTGTATGCTCTTACAAGCCAAGATGTCTTAAGTATTTTGGGCTAAAGCAGCTCATACTGCTTCTCATATTTTCAATCGATCTCCAGCATCATCGATTGACTTTAAGACTCTGAATACCGTCTAATCAGATGAACCCTCTAACTATTCATACTTGCGAATATTTGGGTGTCCATCTTATTATCATGTTAATGAAGGAAAGCTTGAACCAAGGGCTAAAAAAGCCATATTTATAGGGTATATAGATGGAGTAAAAGGGTACAAACTTTGGTGTTTGTCTTTACTCAAATTTGTAGTTAGTAGAGATGTTACCTTTGATGAATCCTCTACACTTGATCCTCATAAAGTTTCTGTGGAGTTATCAAGAAATGAGAACAATGAGAAGGTGGAGCTACCGGTGTAGCTTACCAAGAAAAAGGATCAAGAGACTCAAGTTGATGAGTCAAAGGATGCATATCTTTCAGAACTTGCTTTCAATGAACTATACACAATTGCAAAGGGAAGGGACAAAAGGTAATTACAGAAACCTGAACGTCTTATAGAGCAAGAAAATATGATTGCATATGCATTCGTAGCTGCAGAGAAGAGATTAAGGATCTCGAGTCCTCCTCATATGTTGAAGCAACTTCTTGCAAAGATGTGTCATGATGGCAGTTAGCCATGATGGAAGAGATGGAGTATGTTTACAAAAATGAGATATGGATCTTAGTTAAAAGGCCAAAGGGGAAGAGGACAGTTGGATGCAAATAGGTCTACAGAAAGAAAGAGGGTATTCCAGAGGTAGAAGATGCTAGGTTCAAGGCGATATTGGTTGCAAAGGGTTTCATCCAGAAGGAAGGAATTGACTACAATGAGATCTTCTCTCCAGTCAAGAAACGTAGCTCAATTCGCATGCTACTAGCATTGGTTGCACAATTTGATTAAGAGCTTCAACAACTTGATGTCAAAATGGCTTTCTTACATGGTGATCTAGAAGAGACAATATATATGGATCAACTTGAAGGTTTCCTAGCTAAAGGAAAATAAGATCATGTATGCCAACTGAAGAAGTCTTTGTATAGTTTGAAGCAATCCCCTAGACAGTGGTATAAGAGGTTTGATGCATTCATGACTAAACATGTTCCGAGGAGTGCATTTGATAGTTATGTGTATCACCAGAATATGTTTGGTAACTCTATGATTTATCTACTGTTGTATGTTGATGATATGCTTATTGCTGCTAACAACATCACAAAGATAAATATTTTGAAGAAACTGTTCAGCAAGGAATTTGACATGAAGGATTTAGGAGTTGCAAAGAAAATCCTTGGAATGGAGATTTCAAGAGAAGAAAGTGTTGTACATCTTTCTCATAAGAGGTACATCGAAAAGATTCTTGAGAGATTCAATATGCATATGAGCAAACTTGTAAGTACACTGTTAGCTTCTCATTTCAAGCTTTCAGAGTTACAAATGCCCCAGTCTATGGATGAGGTGGAGCATATGTCAAAGGTTCCTTATGCGAGCACAGTTGGTAGCATTATGTATGCGATGGTGTGCACATGTCCAGATATTGCTCAATCTGTAAGTGTGGTAAGAAGGTACATGGAAAATCTAGGAAAAAGGCATTGGGAAGCTGTGACGTGGATATTGAGATATCTCAAACGAGCTTCTTATTTTGGCCTAATCTTTCAGAAAAGTGAAGGTATTTCAGTTCTTGGTTATTTAGATTCTGACTATGCAGGGGATCTTGATAGAAGGAGGTCCACAACTGGATACATCTTTACTCTCGTTGGCAGTGCCGTTAGTTGGAAATCAACTTTACAGTCACTTGTCGCTTTGTCTACAACAGAGGCAGAATATATGGCAGCAATAGAGGCAGTAAAAGAAGCTATTTGGTTGAAAGGTTTGGTGGCAGAATTGAGTTTGGTTCAGCTGGAATCAATTCTAAGATGTGATAGTCAAAGTGCTATTCATTTGATTAAAAATAAAAGATTTCATGAGCGCACCAAACACATTAATGTCATATTCGATTTCATGAGAAGGTTGTCACAGACGATAAAGTTGCAGCATGTTGACCAAGATAGTCCAGCTTGCCAAATTTGCACACTCGAAGGACTTGGCGGGAGTATGCATCAACTGATGCAATTCTGGGGAACAACTACTAGGTGGAGCTAGTAAGTTCAACAAAGGTTTGATTCTTCTTGTTTCTTACAATGGATTGCCCAGTAAGCTTAGAAGTTTTAGTGGGAGTTAATTATACGCATGCTCGGTACGCAAACCAAGGTGGAGATTGAAAGAGTTGGTTTGGTTTTTGTGGAATCAAATACAATGGAAGACTAATTAATATAAAGATTTGGTAGGAAGATAATTCTTTATTAGGACAAAATAAAAGTCAAGATAGTATTTTGGTAGGTGAAATTTAGGTAAACCATAAAATGGTTTCCCATGTTTAACCTTGACATTTTGACACATAGTGATGTCATGGACTACATCAATAAGAAAAATTCATTCCTTTAAATAGGTAGCTCTTAGTTCATTTTCAAGATATCCTCTCACTTGCCTTCTCACCTTCTAAGGTATTTGATCTTCTCTCTCTTGTAGTATTTTAGTTGTATTCTTTGCAGAGTGAAATAAATATTGGTGCAGTTGTTCTCTGGTGGATGCAGGATCATTCTGATTCAAACCACGTTAAATATTATTGTTCTTCCTTGTTCTTTATTTTCATGTTTCCGCTAACATGTAACAACATCAACATTGTTGTTTTCTTCTAAAAAATAATTACATGTATAAGATTAAAAAATGACTCGCAATTTACGCCACAGGAAAAGGTGTCTTGTTTTAATGTACAAAGAACTTTATGTTTTCTGTGACAAAGAAAAATCATATTACTCTAACATCTAATAATTGTATTGCAGAACACTCTTGAAACCTCTAATTTAGAAGAGCAGAATCCATAAGGGACTGAAGGCTCCTTGGAAGAAATAGAAACCAACATGAATGTAATTATACCTTTAATTCCTCCTCAAATAGGTAATGTAGAATCGAGAGAGCCCTACATTTATATGAATTTTCAAAGAGTTGATATTGGAATTAAATTTTGTCTTGATTATGCTCATCGTAATGGTTTTAGTGTGCATAAAAACCATATTATTAGATCAAGAAAATATAAATCAATAATTGGTCAAGAGTTTGTTTGTTCAAAAGAACGATTTCGCTCAAGGAAAAGCCTTGAGAGTAATAAGCAACTATATGAGACTATAAAAGGGTGTAAAGTGATGTTATATTTCTCAAAGAAAGAAGAAGGAAAGTAGATTATTTCTAGGCTTGTCTCAAATTCATGGACTTGCTTATCTCTCTGGCTAGAAATTATTGCGATAAAAAAGAAAAAAATCAGTCTCAGAATAATCTTATTGATCTTTTAGATAATTCTGGTATTCGTCCAAGTAAAATTTCGTCATTGTTGATCACTCAGGCTAGGGGTCTTGATAATCTCAATCTAACTGGACGAGATATTCAGAATTATTTGAGCACTAAAAGGCAAAACTATCTTGAGAAAGGAGATGCACAATTGATAAAAGGCAAAACTATCTTGAGAAAGGAGATGCACAATTGATGTTGAAATATTTTCATATGCGTTAATCTGGTAGCCCAGGATTCTTCTATGCAATACAAATGGATGTAGAGGGTCATTTAGCTAATTGTTTTTGGGTAGATGTCAGGTCTAGGATAGCTTACAAGAATTTTGGATATGTTGTCTTATTTGATCCTATATACTTGACGAATAAATATGAGATGCATTTTATCCCATTTACCGGAGTTAATAACAATCATCAATCTGTCTTAATTTATTGTACTTTGCTTTGGGATGAAATTGAAAAAACTTTTCGGTGGTTACTTCACACTTGGCTAGAGGCAAGTTTGGTGTTGCCCCTCATACTATAATCACAGATAAGATGCTACAATAACTAATGTAGTTGCAAAGGTGTTCCCAAATAGTGTACACAATTTTTGTATATGGCACATTAAGAAGAAAATTTCTGAATATTTAAGTCACGTTTTTCGTGAATTTTTTATGATTTTCAAAGTGAGTTTAGTAGTGTTTGCATTGTACAACCACTATTGAGGAATATGAAACTGCTTGGACTGATATAATGAAAAAATACAATTTGAAAGAACATAATTGGTTGCATAAGATATATAGAATTCGTGAGAAATGGATTGCAGCATATGTGCGAACTACTTTTTGTGCTGGAATGTCAACGAAGGAAAAGTATGAAAAAGTATTTTAAGGATTATCTTAACTCTAGTAAACCAATAAGTGTATTTAATGCATTATGATAAAGTTATTGAATCTAGGTATGATAAAGTAAGGGAGAAGAATTATACAATAAAATATTCAAAGGCTATCTTGAAAACTTTATATCATATGGAGGATGAAGCAACAAATTATATACTAAAAAAATATTTCAAAAACTTCAAGAAGAAATGATTCAATTTAAAAAGTTTATTCCAGAAAAGATTGAGATTCGAGATGGAATACATATCTATAAAGTTCATTTGTTTCAAAGCCAGACACCAACATACATTGTTAGATTGAATCTTGTATAGAAAGATGCCAGTTTTTCTTGTCACAAGTTTTAGTTCATAGGTATTTTATGTAGGCATGTGCTTGTGGTATTTATAAAGAAACCGATTCATTCACTTCCACCATGTTATCTATTGGATCAGTGGACTATGTATATGACCAAAGAAAATGCTAATGATATTTTAGTTCCAAGATTACATGTGAATGCTTTCACGTCTTCCACTGTGTGGTTTAATAACATTATGATGCTTTCTCTTGGGCTTTCCTAACCGAGCTACTTGATCAAAGAAGCACTATAAATTTTCATATAAAAAATATTCAACTATGTGAAGATCTTAATGAACTTTTATACGAGGATGAAAATGATAATGTATGTGACAGTCAAGTTAAAGAGTTAAATCCAAATTTGAACTGAAGTGAATAGGGACATAGTTGACCCTCCATGTGTGGCTACTAAAGAACGTCCTCATTCTTTGAGAATGAAAGGTGATCTAGAAATTTCTCAGAAGGTTAAAAGAAGCTCTTCTGAGAAACCAACAAGGAAAATCAAAATTACAAAAAAAAGGCAAGAGTGTGAGGTAATTTTATGATTTGGTTTTAAATTGTCAATTTAATTCTGGGATAATACAATTTTGAGGCATATTTATTAATTAATTCACATGTTTCAATCATTTTGACTAATGTGCAGGCCAAACATAAATATTGAACTGAAATCTAAAAGCATAGACACATTTCTTAATGCAGACCCTGCATTGGTAAACTTTTCCTTTTAATAGATTATATATGTCAATTTTGATTAAGACTTATTTTTATGTTATTTTCGACTAATAGATTTTTGTTTTGCTTATTCATTTCTTTTTAAAGCATATTCCATCATATTGAGAATCATTTCAAGGATAAAATAATGACGGTGATCCATATCCCTCCTCATTTACGGTGGGTTTGATTTACTGCATTTATATGTATTTTAAAATTATTTTATCATATGTATATTTGCTAAATAACTTCATGAATAAACTTTTTTCAGGATTTATTGAGATTTTCTTCGTATCCATATCAACAAGGTTTCTAATCTATGAGTTGGCCGGCTAAAGTTCTGAAATTTTGAATTATAAAAGATGCCTAGAGATACAATTATGCAGAGTTCAACTGTTGTCACTAAAACAAAAATAACTTTTAGCGGTAATAAATAGGCACAATAATAAATAGTGCTAAAGTCTTTACCGGCATTAGTTAAGTGTCATTAGATCCAATGTCGCTAAAGGTTTTAGGGACATATACAAAAAGTACTAATTGCCGCAAAAAATACTTATTTAGTGACGATTTAGCTATTGTCGTTAATTAATTGCTGCTAAAGATCATTTTTGATGTAGTGTGATAACTCCATGAATGGAGATTGCATATCAACACAAATTACAACATTTAGAAGAGAAAGAGAGAAGAGAATTGTATTAATGTCTTAGTGCAATGAATCTGTACATGTATGTCCTTTTATACTAGTCTACTAATGAAAGAATACAAAATATCTATAACAACTTTGTAACTAACTACTGCCACCTTATCAGTCTTGTAACTAACTTTTAAATGCTACACCTAACACAACCGTACAACTTGTTAGTTCTTATTACTCCTGCTAACACTCCCCTCAACCTTATGGTTGAAATACATTCTTCATCCAAGTTTGCTTAGTAGTATATTGTGTTGTCCTTTTCCAAGACTGTTTGTAAGTAGATCAACAAGTTGATGTTTGGTGTTTATGTATTTTGTCTGTCGTACCCCTTGACATATTCTTTCTCTAACAAAGTGACAGTCTATGTTTATTTATTTTGTTCGCTCATGAAAGATAGGATTGGTAGCTATTTAAATGGCTGCCTTGCTATCACATACCATTTTGACAGGTAGTGTTACATTGATCCGTAGCTCCTTGTACAGACCTATTAACCAAGTTACTTCAGCTGCACATGCAGCCATGCTCCTGAACTCTGCCTCAGCTGAGCTTCTTGACACTATTCCTTGCTTCTTGGACTTCCAAGAGATTAATCCTCCTCCAAACTTCACCAGTTACAAGACATGCCCCTCAATCAGAATCACAGTAGTTTGTTAGTTGAGTAGTTTGTTCTGTTGGCATTAACAGTCCTAGACTAGGAGCTTCCTTGATGTATCTCATTACTCTTAATGCTGCCTCCATATGTGATTCCTTAGGGCAATGCATGAACTAGCTAAGAACTTGAGAGGTAAAAGCAAGATCAGGCCTGGTCATGGTTAGATAGAGAAGTTTTCCTACCATCTTTTGATACTTTGTGCGATTAGCAAGTAGCGGTCAGGACTTCAACCAGTCACATGTTCATCATATTGAACTGGTGTGAGTTTTTGTTTAGCTCCAATGGTGTATGGACATGCTTTGCTCCTCCAAGACCAGTCTCAGAGATCAGCTCCGAAGCATATTTCCTCTGTGTCATCATTATACCCTTGTTTGACCTAGAAAATTAAATACCTGAGAAGAATTTTAGCTCCCCTAGGTCCTTCATTTTTTACTTCTTTTGGATATCATGTCTTGTGCTGCATAAGAGCTGGTGATTGCTTCCGGTGATCAGAAGATCATCTACATACACTAGCACCACCATAATGTCACTCCCAGTTTGTTTTATGAATAGAGAGTAGTCATAGTGGCTTTGTTTGAACCTCATTTGGACTACTGCATCAGTTAACTTAATATTTCATTGTCTAGGTGCTTGTTTCAACCCATACAAGGATTTATGGAGTTTTTAGACCTTGTGACTCTCCCCCTGTCTTGCAAAACCACTGGAATCTCCATGTATACCTCCTCTTGTAGATCACCATTTAAAAAAGCATTGTGGACATCCATATGATATATATACCACCCTTTTGATGCAGCCAAAGCCACCACAGACCTAACAGTCACCATTTTTGCTACTGGACTAAAAGTCTCACCATAATCAAGCCCCCCTTGTTGATTAAAACCTCTAGCCACAAGCCTGGCTTTGTATCTTTCAACATCTTTCGAAGCTAAGAACCTGATCTTATATATCCATTTGCATCCAATAGGTCTCTTTCCAGGTTGTAAATAAGTTTATGCTTCATGTCTTATTACTCTCCAGTGCATCAATCTCTAATTGCATAGTCGTTATCCAATCAGGATCAATAGCAGCTTGTTCAAAGGAAACATGTTCAGTAACAGCTGAGTATGCATTCAAGACCTCTGTATTTAGGTGACAGATATTTGTAGGACAGTTGATCTGCTAAGGAATAAGTACATGCAGAGGTCATAGGCTTAGTGACAAAATCTAGCAGCCATAGAGGAGATTTGTTGGATCTAGTTGATCTTCTAGTTGGTACCACAGTAGAGGGAAGTACCTCAGCAGAAGGACTAGGTGGAGTTGGACCAAAGTCTCATCTACACCATGTAGAGCAACAACTGAATTAGAGGTCATGTCAGATGAACTATTTTGATGTGACACAGCAGCTTAAGAAGAACTTAGAGCATACTCCACTACTGGAAATATGGCATCTGGTGAGGCTTTGAGCTGCTTGAAGGGATATAATTCTTCTTGAAACACTACATGTCTATTAACAAAGAAGGACTTAGCATGAATATCATATTGAATATAACCCTTTTGTGTTGAGGAGTAGCCCATAAATACAGTAGGAACAACCCTTGAAGAGAACTTGTCAATTATCTTAGGACTAGCAGCATAACAGAAGCAGCCAAATACCTTCAGGTGGGACAAGTTTGGAGGATGCATATACAGTTTCTCAAAGGATGATTTGAAGCCTAGTAACCTAGAAGAAAGTCTGTTTAAAATGTACACAGCTGTGAATACTCACTCCTCCAGAATCTTAAAGGTATAGATGCTTGGAACCTTAGAGCTCTGGCCATGCCAAGATGGTTTTGTGCTTTTTTTCATCAACCCCATTTTTCTGTGGGGTATACACACAAGTAGTCTAATGTATAATGCCTATTTCACTCGGTAGGACCTAAAACTCAGTACTGAAGAACTCACAGCCATTATCAGAGCTGAAAGTTTTAACACTTGTGGAATATATATTATGAACTCTTGTAAGAAAGTGTTTGATTACAACTATTGAGTCAGCTTTGGAAGTAATAAAAAAACCCAAGTGTATCTGCTAAAATCATCCACAATTGTAACAAAATACCACTTTCCATTATGAGTAGGAACCTTATAAGGACCCCATAGATCACAGTGTATCAAATCAAATATAGCATTAGACTTATGGACACTTAAAGGAAATAGAAGTTTTGTTTGTTTAGCTACAGGCACATAATGCAATGAAAATTGCCTTTGAAGCTTAGTTTTCTAAGAGACCTATGTCTCTTTATTACATCAATAGGGGAATGTCATACATCACTAAAATTAGACTTAGTAGACATATGAACTACACTAGTAGTGTTGACTAACTTCTTTTGAGTTTGACTTGGTTCTTCATGAAGTATGTAAAGTCCATGCTCTTCTTTACCAATCCCATTCACCTGACCAGTGGAGAGGTCCTGGAAAACACTGAAGTCAAGAGAAAATCCTACCATACACTATAATTCTTTTGTGAGCTTTGAAACTGATAGTAAATTGCAAACTCAGGAATAAAGAGAACATTGGAAATAGAATGATCTGTGAACACACAAGAGTTGCCAATATGTGACACTAATACATTTTTTCCATTTTGTAGATGTACTCTATTATCTGTTTGAGCAAGTCTCTTCTTAGCTTTGTCAATAATATCTACTTTAGATGTAATATAATGAGAAGCTCCAGTATCAATGATCCATTTACTGCTACATTTACTACTACAAGATATGGCTGTAAGAGAACAACATGCATTTGAACCAGTGGCAATGTTTGCAGAGGACTCTCCTACCTTGTCACCTTCAGATTTTGAGAGCAATTAAAGTATCTGTTGGTATTGAACTGAAGTGAAGAAGGTACTATTGTTCAACCCTACACTAGCTCTTGATTGACTAGAGGAGATAGTGTTGTTGACCCTGACCACATGTCCACACTCCTCTAAAGCAGTAGTTTGATTTGCATACATATTTGGCTTACTCTTAGATTTGAAGTCTGCAGGTGTCACGACCCAGGAGTACCCCTCAGGTGTAACAAGATGTACTCAACTCCGAAAGGTCTCATACAAGCCCCTTAGCATATCATAACATAAGATAAATAGAAATTATGCGGAATTTAAAACTTTGTCCATATAATCGAAGTCTTTTATAAAAGCAAGTGGAAGTCTAGACTTGTCTCAATTAACCATCTAATACAATATTTGAATCAACTAGGGACACAACCCTCACAATATAATTCGAAAATAAAATAACTAGAAAGGAACTACAATGACTCATACGTCCTTGAATCTTGAGGACTCATCACAAGTGAAGAGAATAGTCGATCCAAGCTTGAAACAAAATAATATCGCCTTAAGAACCGCACCCTACACTTGTAGAAAAATGTAGGAAAATATGGGCTAATGCAAAAATGCACTAAGTATGATAGCCATGCATAAAAACCTTTAAAACGTGCTAAAAAGGACATTTTAATTGAAAAGCATGCACTTTACCAAGTTTGAGAATCATCATGCACATTAGTATAAAAGCATAAGTCATAAGCATATTCAACATATAGATAACCATAGCATAATAGAACCATCTCATAAGTAACCCTAAGTCATACTTGTGCAATGCATAGATAAGATCCCATAATCCCATCTATACTAAGTACCACTTTTAGGTCACCATAATCATACTTGCCATTTTTTTATCTCATCCTTTGTTCATACTCATAGACAAGGAAACCTTCACATTTACTAAGACATATCAAGGAAAGAAATTCATAGCAACAATCCACATTTAGCATAATTCATTACAAATAGCCTTTATATCAACATACTTAGTAACATCATCCTAAGCATATTCATTTCATAAATCTTTATAGCATAAAAGGAACACACCATAACTACTCTCAAAGACTACTTGTGCAATACATGGATGGAGTCCCATAACCCCACCCACACTAAGTAGAGCTTCTTGAGTAATCATAGTTCATAATTCATATTCTTGTTCATAGTGGGAATAAGCCTTAACCGACATAGACCATGTGAGCTTAACATGGAATCCGATGTCAAGCCCTACACCGAAAAGAGCTGTCCAACTTGCCAAAGGTAGAACTAACATGTATTAGCTTTTAGGTGGATCCACTAGCTAAAGACCTATGGGGGCACATAGTTATGGGATAAGGAGGTTGTTACTAGAAACCCAGCCGTACATAGGGAGAGCTTCAACCTCACAATATCCACTCGGTGCTAAGCATTTAATTCCCATGGAGTAGGTAATTCTCTATTAACATCATTACTCATGAAAGGGTTCCCTTAGCCTACTGATTCAAGGTATATCATTAGAATAGCTCATAGACTCCTAATGAAAGGGATACCATTGGCCTATCGATTCAAGGTTCATCATTAGAATACTTCATTGGTCACTCATGAAAGGGGTACCATTGGCCTACCGATTCAAGGTTCATCATTAGAATAGCTAATTGACACCTCAAGAAAGGGGTACCATTTGCCTACCGATTCATTTAGGTGAGAAAAGCCTTCCACAACATGTCATCATCATTCATAAGTGTATAATTGAGAATAGCATTTCAATCAACACAATATCATTATCATAATTATGGAAACTTCATTCATACTTCATTCATAAGTGTGTCTATGAGAGAATAGCGTTTCAACAATACCAAAATTACATCATAGTCATAATCATTTTACTCTCAAAGTGTTCTTAAAGCATATACATAAACCTCATAAACATGCATAATTCTCATACTTTGTCCTTCAAGGACCATGGATCATAATTCATTAATACATATAGAATTACTACATTAGACATGGGTGATAACATAATTCAAGTAATCAATTCATTACATTCATAATTCTATCACATTCTACTTGCATCAATCAATACCCACACTTTAAGATCCAATTTGAGAAAATAGGGTAATTCATGGATTCTTGAGGAATTCAACTTAAAATCATATCAAATCACCAATATATCCATAAACAAATAATTCAATCATTTAAAACGAATTTGAAAGGAATCCATGAGAATTAAGTCAAACCCTAACTTTTGGGTTTTCTAGCTTTGAAATTGGGGGTTTTGAAGGGGCACCATGGGTGAAGGCTACCCATGGATGAAGAGCTACCATAACTTATTGAAGAATTCCCATGAATTTGAGGAGAAAATCTTGATTCTTCAACCCTAGTTTCACCTTTTTTCTTATTTTTCCTTGCAGTTCTAGAGAGAGGATTTTGGGGAAAAGTTGGTTATTGATTTGGGTTTTGGGATTTAAGAGGTGAATGAGTTGGTTAATAGCTTAAAAAGGATTATATAGCGGTATTAAAACTTCACAAAATGACCTCACTTAATAATAATTAAAAATGAAATTACCTAAAACCCCTTAGCCTTAACCGCCCCTAGGACAGCTCACATGTCCCCAACCACGACCCCCACCTACGGGGCACGGACCGTACTAGTGGGGCATGGGTTAGGGTATGCAGCTCTAATGTTTGTCCCTTGACCTATGACACCCAACCAGGGGGAGTGGTTCCACCTACTGGCGTGAGTCCTATTCGTAGGTGTCCCATTTTTGGGCAGTTTCTAAGGACTGTTTTGGGTCTCCCTCAAGGACCCTTAGTTAGTCCTTTGGGGGTCGTACCTTGACTTTTAACCCCAAAACCCTTCATTCTAAGTACGAGAAGCAAATTTTATGACTCTAACCCTTACGACAAACTCTAGTTAAGCCTACTAATTTCCGGGGTGTTACATTATCTCCCCCTTGGGAACATTCATCCAGCAATGATGATCTAGACACCTTACAAAATTAAAGACTCAAGGCTAGGAGCCCATCAAAATAATACACAATTCAAAGGAGGAAATATCAACTCCATCTCAACATACTCAATAGAACACAAGGAAGTAGGAACTACATCTAACAACCCATTATGCATGAAAATTCCAACATTTCTCAAACTCATTAGAGGAACTACCTTCTCCAACTTAAAGCATGCTCAACTCAATAACATGAAGCAAATTATGCAATTACTCTCAAAAGCATATTAAAGCATGCTTGACAACTCATCTCATGAAGCATATAGGCAATTCATACTAAATGCACAACAACATGAGGAACACATAAATCATGAAAACTCATTTTCTCACTAAACATAAATTCCATCAAGAACATGCATAACATAAGGAAATCTTGCAAATTTCTAAAACACACATGACTCCAAATCATAAAACAAGCCAAGAGTATTTATTTGTCTCAAGCAAGAATAGGAATAGAAGAAGATAGATGAGGATATCAGGACTCTCAACAATCTTGCTATCTAAGCATACCATCTCCCCCTTGGGAGTAAGCCCCCTACTAAAACCTCAAGTACCACTTCTTTCAAACAATCCCAACCAAGGCTAACATCAAAGTCTAAAAAGTAGCATAGGGATCTAATAAAACATTTGCATCTATAGGGGATTATCAACATACCGTTGTCTTCATCCAGAGAGACTTCTTGGTCATTTCTAGACCGTAGTGCATATAAGTGACCATAATTTGGAGCATTGGGTTCCGTACCACTAGGAAGAGCTTGCTTGGCCTCTCTCCCTTTTGCCGTGAGTGTAGGGAAATTCTTCACTTGATGATCACTCTTGCCACAACCATAGCAACCGTTTGTACCGGCTAGCACCTACCATGGTGCTTCTTTCCACATTTCGTGCAAGTAGGCTTAGGTAATGGAGACCCACTACCTTTCTCTTGGTTAAACCTAGGGTATTGGAAGAAACTTGACCAGAATACCTTTGTTTAAACTTAAGTCTACCTTGTCCGTCGAACTTATCATTAGAGAAATTCCTATCACCGGTTCTAGCTCATTTCACCTCCCTATTCTTTCTCCTAAGTTTTAACTCCTTAATTTTTTGGGCATGCACCATGAGACGTGAGATATTCATATCACCAATGAGCATTGCCGAACGACATTTTCCTCTACCAAGTCGAACACTCCCATCACAAACTTATTCATTTTAGCCCTTGATTCCGCCACTATAGTTGGAGTATACTTGGATAGTTGGGTGAACTTAAGAGCATACTTTTTCACACTCATACCTCCTTGATGGAGGTTAATGAATTCTTGCATCTTCCCTTCCCTCAACTCTAGGGGAAAGAACCTATCAAGGAATGCCGATTTGAACATCTCTCACTGTATGGGACCCGCTCCTATTGGCCTCTCATCCTTCCATTGCTTATACCATACCTGAGCCACATTTTTCAATTAATAAGTGGCTAGCTCTGCTTTTTCTACCAAAGTCACCCCCCGTGATATCAAGTATTTTGTAAACCTCATCCAAAAATTCTTGAGGGTATTCTTACACTTTGGAGCCATGGAACTCGGGAGGGTTCATTCAAGCAAAATCCCTAACCCTAGAAGCGGCCGAATTCACACTAGGGTTCACATAAGTCCCAACATCTCTATTAGCTTGGGCCGTCATCGCTTGGGCTTGAGTTATCACCGCTTGAGCTTGAGCCGTCATGGTTTAGGTCAACATTAGAAAAGCCGAAGGATCAATCAGAGCTTGATTATCTTGAGGAGCTTGATTCACCTGAGGAGTTTCTTCATTGACATTGTCACCCTCAATTCTTCTTGTGTTAGCCCTTCGTGTATTCATATCCTGAAGACACAAAAGACGGATTAGGAGAGGGACTTTATAGAGTTAAACTCTATGGCATGACTTCACAGTAATGAAAGAACTGTAGTTTCCTAAACATCTTATAGCCTCTCATTCATAAATGTGGCGCGCTTCACACTATGAACAAGATTCTACTAGACGTGGCTTATGAGACATCAACCTAGAATCATTCTAAACATTGTGCTCTGCTTACCAAGTTTTTCATGACCCAGGAGTACCCCCTAGGTGTGACAAGGCGTACTCAACCCCGAAAGGTCTCTTACAAGCCCCTTAGCTTATCATAACATAAGATAAATAGAAATGATGCAGAATTCAAAACTATATCCATACAATCCAAGCCATTTATAAAAGCAAGCGAAAGTCTAGACTTCTCTCAATTAGCCATCTATACAATCTTTGAATCAAATAGGGACACAACCCATACAATATAGTTAGAAAATGAAATAAATAGAAGGGAACTACAATGAATTATACGTCCTCAAATCTTGGGGACTCACCACAAGCTAGGAGAATAGTTGATCCAAGCTTGAACCAAAAGAAGATCGCCTTAAGAACCGGACCTTACACTTGTAGAAAAATATAGGTTAGTACAAAAATGCACTAAGTATGATAGCCATGCATAAAAACCTTTAAAACATGCTAAAAAGGACATTTTAGTTGAAAAGCAAGCACTTTACCAAGTTTGAGAATCATCATGCACATTAGTATAAAAGCATAAGTCATAAGCATATTCAACATATAGATCACCATAGCATAATAAAACCATCTCATAAGTAACCCTAAGTCATACTTGTGCAATGCATAGATAAGATACCATAATCCCATCTTTACTAAGTACCACTTTTAGGCCACCATAATCATACTTACCATTCTTTGATCTCATCCTTTGTTCATACTCATAGACAAGCAAACTTTCACATTTACTAAGTCATACAAGGAAAGCAACTCATAGCAACAATCCACATTAAACATAATTCATTACAAATAGCCTTCATATCAACATACTTAGTAGCATCATCATAAGCACATTCATTTCATAAATATTTATAGCATAAAAGGAACACATTATAACTACTCTCGTAGCCTACTTATGTAATGCATGGATAAAGTCCCATACCGCCACCCACACTAAGTAGAGTTTATTGAGTTACCATAGTTCAGAATTCATATTCTTGTTCATAGTGGGAATAAGCCATAATGGACATAGACCATGTGAGTTTAACATGGAATCCGGTGTCAAGCCCCACACCAAAAAGAGGTGTCCTACTTTCCTAAGCTAGAACTAACATGTATTAGCTTTTAGGTGGATCTAGTAGTTAAAGACCTATGGGGGAACATAGCTATGGTATTAGGAGGTTTTTACAAGAAATCTGGCCGTACATAGGGAGACTTCTACCTCACAATATCCACTCGGTGCTAAGCATTAAATTCTCACAGAGTAGTTAATTCTCTATTAACATCATTACTCATGAAAGGGTGCCCTTAGCCTAACGATTTAAGGTATATCATTCGAATATATCATAGACTCTTCATGAAAGGGTTACCATTGGACTTCTAATTCAAGGTTCATCATCAGAATAATTCATTGTTCACTCATGAAAGGGGTACCATTGGCCAACCAATTCAAGGTTCATCATTAGAATATCTCATTGACTCCTCATGAAAGGGGTACCATTGGCCTACCGATTCATTTTGGTGAGAAAAGTCTTCCACAACATGTTATCATAATCCATAAGTGTATAATAGAGAATAGCCTTTCAATCAACACAATATCATTATCATAATCATGTAAACTTCATTCATAAGTGCTTGTGTGTGAGAATTGTCTTTCAAAAACACCACAATTACATCATAGTAATAATCACTTTACTCTCAAAGTGTTCTTAAAACATATGCATAAACCTCATAAACTTGCATAATTCTCATACTTTGTCCTTCAAGGAGCATGGATCATAATTTATCAAAACATCTAGAATTACTACATTAGACATGGGTGATAACATAATTCAAGTAATCAATTCATTACATTCATAATTCTATAACATTCTACTTGCATCAATCAATACCCACACTTTAATATCCAGTTTGAGAAAATAGGGTAATTCATGGATTCTTGAGGAATTCAACTTAAAGTCATATAAAATCATAAATATATCCATAAAAAAACATAATTCAATCACTTAAAATGAATTTGAAAGGAATCCATGAGATTGAAGTCAAACCCTAACTTTTGGGTTTTTTAGCTTTGAAATTGGGGGTTTTGACGGGGCACCATGGGTGAAGGCTACCAATGGATGAAGAGCTACCATACTTTATTGAAGAATTACCATGAATTTGAAGAGAAAATCTTGATTCTTAAACCCTAGCTTCACCTTTCTTCTTCTTCTTCCTTCGAGTTCTAGAGAGAGGATTTTGGGGAAAAGTTGGTTATTGATTTGAGTTTTGGGATTTATGAGGTGAATGAGTTGGTTGATGGCTTAAAAAGGCTTATATAGGTTTATTAAAACTACACAAAATAACCTCACTAAATACTAAAACCCCTTAGCCTTAACCACCCCTAGGACAGTCCACATGTCCCCATCCACGACCCCCATCTACAGGGTGTGGACTGACCCACGGACCGTACTGGTGGGGCATTGTTTGGGGTCTGCAGCTCTAATGTTTGTCCCTTGGCCCACAACACCCAACCACGGGGCATGGGTCTACCTAATGTGCTTGAGTCTGATCCGTAGGTGGCCCATTTTTGGGCAGTTTCGAATTAGTGAGGCAAACTCTTCCCATGTCATGTTATTTTGATGAAGGAGCAAATTGTTAAGCTTCTTCGCATTTGGGCGGATAGTTAGTTAGTGATTAAAACTTCTGAAACACGGAAAGGATTTTAAAAACTTTACCCTTTTCTGGAGTAACAGACTAACAAATAAAGTAACATGGTATTTGAGTAAAGAATATGGCATTTGTAGGAGTATCATTTCGTCAAATAATTTATAAGATGGAAAATTGTTTAAACTTTTTTCTGAAGTCAGCTAACTGATTCAAGTCAAAAACATCAAGTAGCTTACTTTCTTCCAGCGAGCATTCTTGTCATATTATACCATTGTTATTGGATAAAAATAATCCGCTCTCATCACAAACCATGAAATCTAACACAACCATCTCAGAAGAAAAGGAAGAGAATGGTGTCAATTCCTCTTTGCTGGCAATTGTTTCTTTGAAATAAAATTTTGGAAATAGAGCCTTGAGAGGAGCCAATGTCTCCTCTCCTCCATAAATTTCTCCAAATGCCACACACACACACACATATCTATATGAACATTATTAGCGAAACCAAGTGCTCGAAGCATAAGGCCAATTTCCTCAGGAGTGAGAGGGAATTTTCCATTCCTTCGTTCCTTATCCGTGTTTCTTGCCTGCAATAATGCCAAATAAGTAATACCATATTAACTATAAGTAGGGGCAATGTAAGGACTAATGGTTACTAAAATAGGTAGTGACTCACATGCAACGTCTTCCACCTCTTTTGATAAATTCAGCAATGACAATCATTTTTTAAAAAAAGATTTCATATATTAGTGAAGCAAGCATACAACTATATGCTAGCACACAAAAAAGGAGGATAAAACATAGAAAAAATAAACATTCGTTCAAAACTCAGATGACACCAGAGAAGTGTTTCAAAGGAGGAAAAAGACATTAAGTGAAAAGTGAATGAATTTTTTTAGTTTCCTTCTATGAACTCCTGTCATTATGTGAGGGTGTGTGTTTTATTTTCTATCAATGATGTATTGATAAGAAATCTGTATTTTGCAAAGTATCAGTAATGCAATCACTTTACAAACCTACAACACAATACTATTTCTTTCTCAATAGGCAGATAAACATACCAGGGACGCATAGAGGAACACCTAATATATGCCAAAAAATAGCAGGTGTAACCAATTTTCACATATCATTTATATGATATCGATAATATGTAATCCTCCCAACTCACCGTATATTTAACTTGACGAAGAGAACTAAATCAACCATTATTCTTTACGAAAGCTTATATTAACTAATTAGGAGAATCAAGTAAAAGAGACATGCAATGCAAGATAGGAGTAAAATTAAATGACTAGTTTATATTGTTGGACAAAATGATAATCACATAGGAAGAGAGTAACAATGACACCAAATATTAAAATGGGGTAAATATGATACCCAAATAAGTAATGCAATTAAATTGATGAAACACTTCGTAGTGTCAAAAGACTAGTACTCAACACTCTTTTTATTTCTTACAACTCACAATAATATTACTTCCACACTATTTTCTCACAAACTAAGAAATAGTTTGTGGATTACTCTCTCTACTCACTATTGCTTCTCTATTTTGATGTGTCTTCAAGTGTTCAATTACTACTCTATTTATAGAGTTTTGAACCTCTTAATTACATCATTAGTGACATAGATGTGGCAGCCAATTTTCACAAAGTTTGGCTGCCAAACTCTACCAAAGTTCTACCAAAACTCTACCAAACTTTGACTACCAACTTTCACAAATGTGGCTGCCAACTTTCACATTTGTGACTACCAACTTTCACATTTGTGGCTAGTAATATCAACAAGTGTGCTGCCAAATTAGTTGTTGTCAAGCTTTTGTTCCCACAAATCTCTTCCTTATTTTTTATTTTTCTTCTCTACTCCAAGGCTTGATCTCAATTTTTGAAAATCTTCAAACTTGAGAGGCTTTGTAAAGATATCTGCAACTTGATCATGAGATTTCACATACTTGAGCTCTAACTTATTCTTGGCAATGCATTCTCGGATAAAGTGATACCTAGTGTCATGTGCTTGCTCTGATCATGATACACTGGATTCTTTGCAAGTGCTTGCGCAGATTTTTTATCAACACAAATCATTGTGGCTACAAGGTATATGATATCGCTGCCACCTATTCAGCTTTTAGGTAATGTAGAACTCTTCTAGCGACCTTCAAGTGAGTGGAGGTAGGAGCTTCGATGAAGCGACTTACTACTCCAACTGCAAAGAGTATATCTAGTCTGGTACATGTCAAGTACCTTAGACTTCCTACAAGACTTGTGAACAAAGTGGAGTCCACCTTTTCTCCTTCATCTAACTTTGACAATTTTGTTCCACTTTCCATTGGGGCGTTCACAGGGTTGCAATAAAACATGTTGAACTTCTTCAAAATATCCTTTGTATAGCTTTCTTGAGATATGAATATGTCTTCCTCCATTTGCTTCACTTAATTCTAGGCTCAATTAATATGACATGAGCCCTATGTCCGTCATCTCAAACTCAAGGGACATAGCTTTTTTGAAAGGTTCAAATAAAATTAGATTGTTACCCGTTAGAATTAGATCATCAACATAAAGACAAACAAGCAGAATATCTCCATTAGTATGAACTTTAATGTAAAGAGCATATTCATGGAGACAACGAGTAAACCTTTTGTCTTGAAAGTATTTATCAATGTGACTATTCCAAGCTCGTGGAGCTTTCTTCAACCCATATAAGGCTTTATTCAACCTGAACACCTTATCTTCATGATTGTTTTACCACAAAGCCCAATGGTTGTTCAGCATAGACTTCTTCTTCAAGATATCCATTCAAAAATGCCAATTTGACATCTAGTTGATGGATTTTCCACTTCATTTGCACCGCCAAAGAGATCAATATACGGATCGTCTCCATGTGGGCAATAGGTGCATAGAAGTCCTCATAGTCTATGGCATGCCTTTGTTTGTAACCTTTAGCCACACGTATTATCTTGTATCTCTCTACCTCTCCATGAATATTTTTTTTGCCTTGTATACCTATTTGACTCCAATAGCTCGATGATCCTTGGGAAGAATCGTTAACTCCCAAGTGTTGTTCTTCTCTATTGACTGGATATCCTCCTCCATGGCTTGTCTCCACCTTTTTCCACTAACAACTTCATCAACAATCATTGGTTCACTATGAGCAAAGAGACAACACAAAAAATCAAAATTAGTAATTTCTTTTGTGTAATCATAAAGTTCTTGGATGCTCATCATCCTATGTGGTCTTTCACTTGAACTCTCTTGAGTAGACAGAGATGCAACATTTGCTAGTGAAGGAGGTGTGGTTGCATCATGTGCAAGTGCCATGGTCTCATGTTATTCTTCATCTCTAAAATATGGAAGAAAATCATATGTTATTTCTTCAGGAGTCTCCTAATTCCATGATGTTTCTTCATCAAATTCAATATCACGACTCACCACCACCTTGTTACTGCTTGGATTGTACAATTTGTAGCCTTTTGAACTTGCTTCATAGCCAATAAACACATACTTGATAATTCAATCATCAAGTTTAGCTCTCCCTTGATTGTGGAACAGGAGCATATGGTATGCTCCAAAAGATTCTCAAGTGCTTGACATTTGACTTTCTTTCGCTCCATGATTCTTGAGATGTTTGATCTCATACATTTTTTATTGGAGACCTGTTGCTCAAATAAACTGCACAAGAAACAGCCTCGGCCCAAAAAAATTTGGTAGATGTTTAACTTTCAACATACAGATCCATATTAAGAATTATTCTATTCTTTCTTTCTGCAACTCCATTTTGTTAAGGAGAGCAAGGTACCGTTAGAGGGAGATGAATTCCATGAGATTGACAAAAGTCATTAAATTATTTTGAAGTGAATTTGCCTCCTCTATCAGACCTTAATGCTTTTATTTCGTAGCCACTTTCTTTTTCTACAAGTGCTTTGAAATTTTTACACGCAACAAAAACTTCAGATTTTTGCTTCAAGAAGTATACCCAAGTCTTTCTACTAAAATCATCAATAAAGAGCAAGAAGTATTTTCTTTTACCAAAATAAGGTGGATCGATTGGACTACACACATCGGTGTGTACAAGTTGAAGTGGCTTACTTGTTCTTGATGTAGTCTCCTTTGGGAAACTCCTCCTTGCATGTTTTCCAAGAAGACAAGCTTCACACAACTGATTTGGATGGTTCATTGAAGGAATCCCATCAATCATGTTCTTGTCTCCCATTGATTTGAGTGCTTCAAAGTCCAAGTGCCCAAATCACATATGCCAACACCATGAGTCATCTTGCACATTAGCCTTAAAACACTTTGCATTGATGGTTTTAAGATTCAAAGGGAATAACCTGTTATTTGCCAGATACACTTTAGCAATTAAATTGTTACTTGAATCTCTAAGCCAAAGATGCTTATTTTTCATATGAATATCATATCCTTTTTCAAGAAGTTGACCCAAATTCAAAAAAAATATTTTTCAGTTTTGGCACATAATGAACATTGTTAATCAATTTATGGCCATCATCTTTACAAGATATCAAAATCGTACCTATCCCTTCAATTTGGATCTTTGAGGTATCTCCAAAAGACACAATACCTTTCTTCGTCTTCTTTATCTCCACAAACTTATCTTTGTGGCCACACATATGATTGCTTGCTCCATAGTCAAGATACCATGAACTGCAATCATCTCTATCTTCTTCTTTGAGTGTTAATAACAATGTTGACTCATCTTCATCTTTGTTGTTGTCAACAAGATTAACTTTATCTTCAATATTACTACGACATTCCCAAGAGTAATGTCCAATTTTCTGACAGTTATAAGACTTAATTTAAGATTTGTCATATCTCATTTCATTTGAACCTTGGTAGGCTCCACGTGCTCTAACTCCTCGTTAACTACGACCACGACCTGTAAATGACTGGTGACTTTTATCTTCATTGTTGAAATTGTTGGTATAACTTATTCCTCTTCCACGACCTCAACGGTCTTGCCATTGTCTATTTCCTTTGTAACTTTTCCCACTTTCAAATCCTTTGAAGGATGCCTGAGTTTTAAGAAGTTGCTCTAGTGGTTCTTCTTGTCTCCTTTTCATTTTCTCTTCGTGGGCATGTAAAGAACCTTCTACTTGCTCCACAGTCATAGAGTCTAAATCTTTAGACTTCTCAATAGCACACCCCACATAATCAAATTTAGGTGTTAAAGAACGAAGGATCTTTTCTACCACACGCATATCATTTATTTCCTCTCTGTATTTTCATAGTTGATTCACAAGAGCCGTCAATCTTGAATAGAAATTCGAAATGGATTCAGATTATTTCATTTTTAAAACTTCAAAGTCAGCCCTTAGAGTTTGAAGTTTTATCTTCTTTACTTTATTAATTCCTTGAAGAGAATTTTGTAAAATCTTCTGAGATTCATTTGAGGTGGTTGCATCAGCCACCTTCTCAAACATGCCCTCATCCAAACATTGATGGATAAGAGTGAGGGCATGTTGATCTTTCTTTCTTGTCTTTAACAAGACCTCCTTTTCAGTTGAGGACAAAATTTTCTCATTAACGGGTTTTTTGTACCTTTTGTCTATAATATCCCAAACATCTTGAGAGCCAAGAATGGCTTTCATTCGTAGACACCATTTTTCATAATTTCCTCTTGTGAGATAGGAATACTGAAAGGAAAATGGACTATTATTTGCCATTTGTTGGACAAAATGATAATTACACCCAGGATAATGTCCAAACTAAATAGCAATAGGAAGAGAATAACAACGACACCAAATATTAAAATGGGGTAAATATGATACCCGAATAAGTAATGCAATAATATTGATAAAAAACTTGGTAGTGTCAAAATACTACTACTCAACACTCTTTTTATTTCTTTCAACTCACAATAATATTACTTCCACACTATTTTCTCACAAACTAAATTTTTTGTCGTGGATTACTCTCTCTACTATCTATTGCTTCTCTATTTTGGTGTGTTTTCAAGTGTTCAATTACTACTCTATCTATAGAGTTTTGAACCTCTTGATTACATCATTAGTGACATAAATGTGGCAACCAATTTTCACAAAGTTTCGCTGCGAAACTCTACCAATCTTTGACTACCAACTTTCACATTTGTGGCTACCAACTTTCACATTTGTGGCTAGTAATTTCAACGAGTGTGGCTGACAAATTAGTTGTTGTCAAGCTTTTGTTCCCATAGATATAGCTCAAAGTCAGAAAATTTTCAATTATAAACATCAGTGAAAAAAACAAAATACATCATAAAACGCAAAGTTTAAAAGTGTTTTGAATATCTAAATATATCGACCGACAAAAAGTTATTGATTTCATATCAGGCTGTTGAGCATCCCCCTTACATAATTATAGTTATATGAAAGAAACTAAAGAGAATCAGTGAGCCCCCTAGTATTACCTGGAGTGTGACTTTTTGGCCTATTGTAAATGTAATATTGAATCTCCATTTAAAAATAGAAAGGTGTATATGTGTGATTTCCTTTATTCTACATTTACCATGTTGGATCCAAAGATACATCTTTTACCATCGATATTTTATGAATAGAAGATTGAGTCCAGCTTTTAAGAGAACACAAAATTATTTATCCTTTTTGCTACAGTGAGCTATATTCGTAAACTGCCAAGTGTATAAGTAAAGATCATTTTTTCTTTCATATATATTAAGTCCATTAAGTACTTCATTAATAACATGAAAAGCCTAAAACATCAAATATATATATAAGCAATTCATATAATGACTTCTTAATTTTATCCTCTGTTAAGCTCCTTGGTGTGCAGCAAGTAAGAACCATACTAAGCACCTAGCCCAAAGAAAAATTTGGGAGTCCAAACATATTGAATGAAACAATGATAGTCAACATAATAGAAACTTATAATCTCATGAGATTATTGTTAACTATGATCAAACTTATGGCTTTCTTACCAAGAAATAGATCTTCCACTTCATATGAACACACAAAAATGAACTATACTAATATCAATATAAAAAAAAAAAATTAAAAATATGATCAAATAACTAATCAACATGAGTAGAAAAAGAGCAACATTTATTAGAAAATAATCAATAATTTATACGTCAAACACAGAGTAAACATACTTTTATTTCAATACTCTTTTACCGTAGAATTAAGCTAGGTGTACCTGCAGTATAACCATTTCACCAAAAAATGGACTGGTTTTGAGGGATGAAGCCTCATCTGCTTCTTCCTATATTTCATTTTTGCAGTTTCTTTCATTTCTACCCAAAGTAAATACAAATGCTCACACCTACATTTAATAATTAAAAAAACTCACTAAATTTCAATTATCAACAATAGAAAAAAAATGATTTTAAAATGAAAAATCCGTTAATAGAGAAAAACTGAGAGGATAAGGAGAGCCAAAAAACCAGCAACACATGAAAACAACTAATGAAATATAAATTTAGTGCACGCAAAACAACTTCAATCCAAGTACCAAATAAAGCAGCAAAATTGAAACAAAAATCAAGCCAATCGACTGAAAAAAGACAAAAGGAGACTTAAATCCAAAAAGTAAAAACTTAAAACCAAATCTAACAATGACAGGTCGATCTCGTGAGAGAATATGATTAACTTAAACATAAACAAATGGAAGAAGAAGAAGAAGATGGAAGAGGTATTTTTGGATAGATAATATAATTAGAGATTACAGGTCAAACATTGTTAAAGTGAATAAAAAGAGAAGATTGAAAACTCACCAGCAGAAAGAAACACCATTTTCGCTCAAGCATAAAAGAGAGTGTGAAATAAGACTTTTCATTTTGTTAAAGCAAAAAGTCCCACATTGGTGGTTAATGAGATGTGTGGACTCCTTATAAGGCTTGGGCAAATCCTCATCCATTTGAGCTACCTTTTGGGGTGTGAGTTAGGCTCAAGACCTAATTTGACACATTTGATATTCCACCATTTTAGAATTGCATAGATATGTGTAAAAGAAGCATATACACTTGTTTAGTAGCCAATAAAATAGGTCCATACAAGGCTAAAGGTAGAGAAAAGCCCAAATATAATGTACCTTTCAGACTACTTTAGGTACAATTTGTAAATGTTGTGTTCATCCAACTATTGTTGGCCTATAAATAATAGAATATAGTTTCTGGTGCCAATGATTGTCTCAAATTTCTTCAATGAAGTATGTGAGTTGCTTCAATGGTGTTTAAGGTGAGCATGAAACTAATGAAGATTAATATAGCATTGAAAGAGATCTTTACTATTTTTGGTAAGGCAAATAAGAATCATAAACGAACTCTGCATAATTAATTTAGAACATGTTTGACATTGCTAATAAAAATAACTTATTTTTAGAAGCCCTTTTTTTTTAAAATGGCTTCTTAGAAAAGTGTTTTTGAAAAAACACAATTTGTGTTTGACTAATTCATTTGAAAAGTGTTTTTCATAAGCAAATTGTGTTTGGCTAATCTTTATAAAAAAAAAATTTAATAGTCAAATTACAATAAAGGACAACTATTAATGTATTTCTAATATTAAAAAATATTTTATAAAGAGAAACTACTTTTAAATATCTATTATACAAAACCTAATTAAATTTTTATTTTTTAAAAATTAAAATTTACATATTTAAATGTTCAATCAATATTATACCTTTCTTGGGAGTTTGAAATCTTTAATTGTTATTTTTTTTCTTTTTCTAATCTTATAAAAATATTGTTATTACTGTTTTACTAATTCTTCAAAATAATATATAATATATAAACGTAAAATAATTAATATATGATAATATTTAGTCATTTTTATTAAATAATAAGTAATATATGATAATATTTAGTCATTTTTATTTAAATAATCCCTCATGTTATTCAATTTATAAGTGTCCAAAAAAAATTGTTTTCATCTGATGCACCTTATCGAATAATTAACTTGCAGACTTCTAGCCAAATAAAAACTACAAAAGTACTTTAAAACAACACAAAAATTTATTTGAAAAAAAAAACATGACTACATTCATACTAGATCAAAATTTAGTACTCTCATGTTCCCCCACGGTTTGCTCCCAAATAATTGAAAGAAATTAAACTGTATTTTTTTCATATAATACATGTGGAGTGTGTCATCTTTAATAAATGTTTGATTGGGTGGTATAATGTTTCATGACTTTTCATTTCAAAATCAAAAATTTGCTTTTTTGTTTTCTTGAGTTAGAATTCAAATTGTGGTTACAAAATGTAACTAATAATAATAATATGTTAAAACTCTTGAGATTAAGCGGATTAAACTAGGCGGGTCATTACCCAACAAATATTTTAGCTCAGTCGACCCAAAGTAAATCTGGACGGGTCATGATCTCAGAGGCGGAGCTAGGTGGGGTTTTATGGGTTCGGACGAACCCAGTAGCTTCTCTGTAGACTCTATATTTGTACTAGAAAATTAATTAAATATATATGTATATTAATTTATGCACCCCTGTCAAAATTGATTGACGGTTATTAAAGAAATTTGGAACCCCCAAACTATTTATCCTGACTTCGCCTCTGCAATGATGATATAGCCTGATTTCTAATTCACCCCATTTTAATTTCTCTAATTTTAACCAAACCCACCCATTTAACACCTCTAAACGTGAGTTAAGTTCCTAATAGAAATAGAGTTTATAATCATTGTCTAACATGTACTACATCCGTCCACTTTTATTTGTCATTTTGCGCTTTACGAAAGTCAATTTAACTAATTTTCAAAGTTAAATTAGATTATATTAATTCAATATTTTAAACTGAAAATTTAGATATTAAAAAACTATACGAAAAGTACTATAAATTGCAATTTCTTGTACATCAATATGATGAAAAAATACATCATAAAATGTTAGTCAAAGTGTAACACCCCGTATGCTAGAACTACCAAAATGCAGGTTTCAGGAGTTGCAGGTGGCACTGACGGGCACCACCCACGGACCGTAGGGGGACCCACGGTCCATTCTGCTAGTCCGTGGTTCACAACCCACGACCCTTCCCCCAGAACCCTCAGAATATTTGGCTAAGGGTAGGCCCATGCCAGGACCTACGGACCGTAGGTTAGACCACGGTCCATGGTCCAGGGCCGTAGGTCAGACCACCAGCTTCCAGCCACAAGTCGCGAACGACGGATCATAAGCACAGACCGTCATTTCATCCACGGTTTGTCGGTTTGATCCGTCGGTGACCCCGACAGCTTTTATGTAAGGGGTCGTTTGGTCTTTTCCTTATGCATTAGACCCCTAAACTGCGTAGTTTGGTTCAGTTTAAGAGTAGCCACTTAACTAGAACTTACCCTAGTCAACTCATTCTCCAAAAATCCATCAAGTTGAACGAAAAGAAGGAGAAAGAGTCGACCAAGCCCTAGTCCAAGAACGCAGTAGGTTTTCATCAGTTTCAGCCCCAAAATCGAAAGATTTCTCCGTGGAATTTGTCACCGGGTATGTGGAATTTCACTAGTGGGTTCCTTTCACCCATTAGGTCCCTAGATTTCAGTCAGAATCTTGATTCCCTTAATATTATCTAGACCTAGGGTTTCTTGAATGTTAGAAAAGGTTGGGTTTTAGCTGTTAGAATGATCCAAATCATATTATCATGTTATTACTTAGTTTCTCGTATGATATTCAGAACCCTAGTTGTCTATATTCGTTTAGTTCATGAATTATACATGCTAGGTCAGATTATTCATATATATATACATGCTTCAGTTTACGAATGTCACATTATCAATCATAATTGTTAGATTCTCAGAGTTTGCATGACAGAAATTGAGCTATCCAGTACTTCAGCATTTCAGTAATAATATTGCTTATTTACATAATAATTGGGACTAGCTTAATACCAAGTGGACTAGGGTCAGTCACCCTCAAGTCCCAGAACTACGTGCCCCGCAGGCTGTGTCCCCTCTGTGGGCATCATTTTAGTGATCACGCCAGTCATGCCTCTATACCTCTGGCAGGGTATATTGGGTCCTCTCGATGGGGCGTATACATCGGACTCTCCATTTAGCTCATGTGGTTTTATGTCATTTATTATTAGCTACCTTATGGTCAGATTCTAGTGCGTTGACCAGGTTATCAGTTTTAGTTCAGATTTCAATTTCATCATGTTATAAACTTGGTCATTGCATTCAGTCATTTCATGTTCAGTATTCACAGTTGGTGTCATGCTTATCTCTTATCTCTTATCATTTCTCAGCTATTATGCTTTGGTTCAGTTATGTTATTGTTAAGCTTTATTATATCCTGCATATTCAGTACCTTTCAAGTACTGACGCATACTCTGTGCTACATCTCCTCGTGATGTAGATTCAGGTTCTCAACTTACAGATCACGCATAGATCGGTTCTCGGTCTTCAGTTCAGCAGCATCAGTGGTGAGTCCTCATTCTTCGAGGACGGTTGACATGATTGTATTTCTTTGCTTTTAGTTTTAGTTTCAATTTTGCTAGATTTAGCTGTTGCATTTGCCAGCACTTCTAGTCAATTAGAGGCTATTTTCAGACATAGTTAGATTCAGCTATAGTGTTAGAGTTTGACTTTTCAGTTGTTGTTTAAAGTCTCACTTTTATATATTCAGATTTAGTATATGGGTATTGCCCATCATTTCAAATTATCTCATGATTTAGTTTCCGCACATTATTTATTGATTCAGTTTATTTAGTATGCTTATGATATGCCAGCAGGGTTAGCTTGGGGTCACTCGTGATCCTAGGTCCTGTGTCTGCGTCCTGGGGTAGCTTCGGAGAAGGACAAACTTGGTATCAGAGCACTAGGTTTAAGAGTCCTAGGATGTCTGAAAAGCCGCACTAAGTAAAGTCATTTTCATGGATGTGAAGTGCAACACATCTAATGAGAGGGACACTACGAAGTGTTTAGGAAAAATTTCATTTTCTTGTTACTCTTATCGTGCGTAAGGTATGATTTAGTTCCTCGTTTCTAACTCGATGCTATGCGCTTTCAGATCATGCCTCCTCATAGAGATTACAGAAGGAATGCTAACGCAGCTTCTCCAATCCTAGATCAGAAAGTTTCGAATGCTTAATTTCAGAACGCCATTCAACTTTTGGCTCAGAGTGTGACTAACCAGAACAACCAGCAGGCTCCAGTTCCTATAATGCTAGTGGTGGATCAGTGGCAGCCAGGATTCGTGATTTTGTTAAGATGAATCCGCCAGAGTTCTTAGGATCGCAGATTGGTGAGGATCCCCGAAACTTCATAGATGAGGTCAAGAAGATCTTTGAAGTGATGCAAGTGACAAGTAATCATAGGGTGGAGTTGGCATCCTATCAGCTTAAGGATGTAGCTTGTATCTGATATACTCAATGGAAGGAGAACATGGTATAGATGCAGCTCCTATCACTTGGGAATGCTTTAGTGAAACTTTTCTGGACAGGTTTTACCCGAGAGAGTTGAGGGAGGCAAGAGCTTAGGAGTTTATGAATTTGAGGCAGGGTTCCATGTCACTCCAAGAGTATGGACTCAAGTTCACCCAACTCTCTAGGTATGGTCCTCATATGGTTGCCGATTCCAGGGCACAAATAAACAAGTTTATGTATGGGGTATCTAACTTAGTGAAAAAAAAGTGTAGGAATGCTATGTTGTTGGAAAATATGAACATCTCTAGGCTCATGACTCATGCTCAGCAAGTTGAGGGAGATAAGCTTAGGGAATAGGATAAGGAGAATAAGAAGGCTAGAACAGGCAACTATGAGTATTCTCAACAGAAATTGCGTGGTCGAAATCGCTCGCAGTTACAGTAGAAATCTTCAGCTCCAACACCTTCATCAGCTAGTGTTCCATCCTCCAATTTCCAAAATGATCAGAAAGGTAGGGCATCAAGCTCTAAGTCTCAAGGTAGTATTTCAGGCACCCGAACCTACCCAACTTGTCCAAAGTGTAGTAAGAACTATCCGGGTGAGTGTCTTGCAGGAAAGGAAGGATGCTTTGGGTTTGGTCAGTCTAGTCACAGGTTGAGAGATATTCATTCTACTAAACAGCGTCAAGGAGCCAATAATGGTAGAGCTCAGTCCACAACTTCAGCAGCACCAGCAGGTCACCCAACTCAGCAGGGTAACTCATCTAGTACAGGCGGCGGATAGTGCCAAAACAGGTTGTATGATCTCTAGGCTCACCAGGATCAGAAAGATTCTCCTTATGTAGTCATTAGTATCTAACGAGTCTTTGACTTAGATGTTTATGCATTGTTAGATCTAGGGGCTACTCTTTCTTTTGTAACTTCTTATATAGAAGTCAACTTCAATGTTAGTCCAAAAACTCTCTCTGAACCCTTCTCAGTCTCTACTCCAGTTGGTGACCCAGTTATAGCTAGACGGGTATACAGAAATTGCCCTGTCATAGTCTCAGAAAGTCACCTCAGCAGATCTTGTAGAGTTAGAAATGGTAGACTTCGATATCATTCTAGGCATGGATTGGTTACATTCATGTTATGCATCAGTCGAATGTAGAGCTAGGATTGTTCATTTTCAGTTTCCAGACAAACCAATCTTAGAATGGAAGGGTGATGAGTCCGAAATTTGGACTTATTTAGGGATTTATTCATAATGATTTAGTGTCCTCAAATACTTATTTTGTGCCAACAACTGATGTAAAATCCTTGATTTCCAGGTATTTGGATTGAGGAACAAAGCAAGGACACTAATTTGCAAAAAGGAATGAAGGGAGCTGAAAGAAGGAAGAAAAGAGATCCTAGTGATCGCCAAGTCTATTTAGTGAGTCGTCGAGTGGCCATTTGACCACCTAAAGTTCCAGTGTGCCAAGCCCTGATGGAAAGAACCAGGTTGGTCAGAAAAAGAAGCAGTCGGCGATTCGCCGAGTGATTCTGCGATGCAGAGTTAGATCGCCTAAAGTTACAAACTTGGAAGATGCTGAAGGCAAAGTCAAAAAGGCAATGGAATTGACCAAAGGGCGGATCGCCGAGCTGATCAGCGAGTCTGACATACAGCATCAAATGGACTGTCGCAGCATATTTTTGGCGACTATAAATAAATTTTTTGAACATTTAGTTTAATATCTTTTTATCAATTAGTGAATATCATACTTTCAAGATATAAAATTATGTGTATTGCTACAAGTTTTCCTTTAGCTTTAAAGAATTGAAGTTTTTCATTTTTGGAGAAATTAGAAGTGGGTCTTTGAGATTCTTCAATTTGGACCTTTGTAAAGATGAAATTAATCTTACTCAGTTGATGGAAGCTCAATTTGGTAACGATTTTTATCTTTTTATAATGTCTAGCTAAAACCCCAATTCTTGGGGTGTGATTATGTGATTATGGGCTGATTTAGTTTATGGGTATTGCTAATTGTTAGTTTAAATGATGTTTAGAAGTGATTTCAATTAGAAATTGTGGTCTAATTTAAAGAATAGTAGTTGCAAATGCAATTCTACCTTTGTGTTTTTGGCTTGCTCGAGAAAGAGGTTTTAAAACCAAGATTATTGATTGATGGTCTGTGGGTATTGGGTTGTCATGGGTTCATCTCGAGAGAGTGAATCCTAAACCCTTTTCCACACATTCAGCTCGAGAGACTAAATGCACTAAGAGGTAGGTTGTTCTTATTTTGTATGTTTGTTGATGTTTGAGAGAAATCGACTTGATTCGGGGTAAATTGTTTGACTGAAAGTTTACCTCCTCTGTAGTCTAGCTTATTCACTAATATTCAGTTGTTTCCTAACAGTTGCAATTACCCATTTATCTACATTAGCCTATAATCGAATCACATCCCAAGAACCCATCTCATTATTGTTATTCCGTATTATTTGTTGTTGTTGTACGTAGTTGATAATTGAAACCAAAACCCCCTTATTTGACATTCGTGTCACCATTTGATTTGAATTATGTTTTTATTTGTAAATGTCTATTCTTATGACTAACTTGATCATATTCGTACTTTCCTATTAAATCTTAAGCACGTACCACTCCCTTGGGATTCGACCCCAACTCATTTAGTTGAGTTTTATACTGACTAGCGATCGTTCAGACTTAGAATTGGATGAAGGGTCCTTGAAACGTTAAGGAAAATGGCGCCGCTGCCGGATAGTGGTGTTGATGAAGATTCCTTGGTTAAGTGGAATTTTGTTCTTTTTAGTCATAGTTGAATCTATTTACTTTCAGTTTTGTCTTTCATGTTGCTTGTTTAGAACAGAAGAAAGGAGCATGTCTAGTAGCAACAGTGACCCAATGGATGAAGCTTATCATGACCAACGACACTAACCTATGGTATGAGTGTCTATGATCGTCGATAGTATAGTAACCCAACTAAAGGTTGGGGTCGTGTCCCAAGGGAGTGGTTTTGAGAATTAGTGGAAAAATAAAATTAAGCTCTAACTAGTAGTAGCTTAAAGACATTAACGAACAAAAAATATGGTAAATAAAGGGGGTGACACGAAAGTGTCAAATATCAATTTGGGGGTTTTGTTACAAGTAGTAAAAGCAGCAAAAATTAACAAACAAATCAAGTATGGGGAAATGTTCTTGAGGTGTGACCGCAATACAAGTTGAGATAAATAGTTGGGTACATGCTTTTGATAAGAAATTTGTAAGATAATAGTGACTAGGCGAAGCTTTAAATGGAAATAAGTTCCCTCTTGGGAAACTTACCCCGTTTCAAATGCGTTCCTCTCGGACACCCATTTGCCGCAAGAAGACCAACCTACACCTTACCCCACATGAGTGGCTTTGTATTTTCAACTACAAACCCTTTAGATTAAACCACAACCACTAGGTGAAATCACCATTAAACTACATCTAACCTATCAGCAAGCAAGACCCAACAATAATATCAACACATATTTGCTAAATCACACCCCAAGAATGGGGTTTTTTAGCCACACATCAAGAAATAACAAAATACACCTAAAATGATAGTAAAATCAAAAGGGTATAAGAAATTAAACCTTAATTTAAGCAAAGGAAGAAGAATAAAGAAGACTCACTTCCAACTTAGGGAAAATGAACTCCTTTCTTCAAGTTCCCAAAAACCCTCTCCAAACTTGAGAGAAAATATCTAGAAAAAACACAATTCTATTCTGGAAATTAAAATAAAAGTTCCACTCCTATAAATAATAATAAGTTCAGTATCTATAGACTTCAGAAAATAGTGTTGGTGGATCTTTCGGCGAAGTTAGTCGATGTCGCCGAATGACTTCTACGACTCGCCCTTCGTCTATCTCATCGCCGTTTTGTGCTTACTTTTAGCACCTTCACGTTCTGGACCATGGGGCGGTATAGTACTGCTTCGCGGAACTATTTGGCGAAGCGCTAACTGCTCCTTTCATCACCTTTTTGATCCTTCTCCTTCAGGGCTTCGCGTACTGGAACAAAGGGCGAAGTAAATCCCTTCGGCGAATCGCCAAGTGTGCTTGGTGATGCTCGGGCTTCAGCTTCGTCGTTCTTTTCAGCCTCTTTGTTCCTTTTTGCGCCTAAGTGTCCATGCTTTCACTAAAACTTCAAATACCTGAAACTTAAGAGTTTTCATCAGATATTTAGACAAAATCAGCATTTGAGGACACTATTCTTATCAAAATAAAGCCCTAAATGAGTCCAATTTGTGGACTCATCAACACCCCCAACTTAAAATTTTGCTTGTCCTCAAGCAAACTCAAGTTCAGCCATTCAAAAAGGGTGTATCAAACAGTGCTACACAAGACTCAATCATGAACATACACAACAAGATTCAAATTACTTATGCAAAGATCAACTCTGCACTCAAAGATTCAAGTTGTGACACACCATTACCAGAGATTCTCATGCTCACAATACTTGCTACTTGTGCGAGTTCAAGCTCGACAAAAAGTATCTAAATGCCCTCACATGAAGAATGATTCTATATTCACACACAGAGGTTAATCAATTCAAGATCAGGAATCAAATACAATGCTCACACTCGAAAAGAGGAACACAATGCATGTTTTCACCCATAGGTTTGCCCTTATTTTCCAATCGGCTTTTGATTCGGCTTACTCAAGATCAAAAAGGTCTTTCTAAGTCTTGTAACGGGGGTGAGTGCAAAAGGTATGGTCATTTAGGTTCAATTGCTCTTTCCTCGTGGGATGTGGTGTTCTCAAGGCATTGTTTTCTCCTCCTTTATCAATTCTTTTTCTAATGCTTCTAAGTCACATGTTTATTCATCTTCATGGATTGCTTGGAAACCCGATTTCCTTCGTACCTTATTCCACATTTGTTTTTAATTGAAGGGGTTTCCACTGTTCTGCAACACCATGGGTTAAGAGGGACTTTTCCTGCACTTCTTGACTTCTCGTTTTCCTTTTCACTACACCCCCAACTTAGGCTTTTGGCTAAGTTGGCTATTCACTAAACCACAATTAAGAGGATTATAAGTAGTGGGTCAAGTGAGGTCTAGGGTTCATCAAGGTTCTTCCAAAGAAAGATAAGTCTCAAAGGGTGTTCAAAAGAGTTTCACGCACTCACGGGTAGGCCACAAAAGAGGTATATGTCAAATTTGGCTCACATTCTTTAAAGTTGCCTAAGATCATATCAAGAGGACACCTTTCTAAATCAATCAGACTAACAGGGAAAATTCTAGGTTTATTCATGCATGGTTCAAAACAACCTAATCACACAAGGCATCGACACTTAAGTTAAGCAAGACTACACACTTTCGCTAGTGTGCAATGGTCATAACAAGAGAATCAATTCGATAAATGGCTAATCACAATGAGATGTAAAGAGTTCACATACTGTCTATGCAACTTCACTTGGCCTTATCGTAGCCATACATTCATGTTCGTTCAATTGAGAGCACTATTCAAGTCATCGGTATTGATCGAAATCAAGACTTTAATTTTTTTACAAAAGAACAGCCACATTCAACTCACGAGAGGTGGTAAAAATGTGCGAAAAATTCAAAATTTTCGAAAGGGTCAAAATCATTTTGCAATTAAAAGTAAACGAGAGCCATGAGCTCAAACATCCACCAAAAGCAGTTATTAACACAATTATAAACAGACAACCCAAATATATACAAAACACAAGTCACAAATAGCACACAAAAGGTGAGCCTCACCCCACCACCAATAAAAGCATTTGTCCTCAAATACAAATAATACATAATCCAATAGTAGATGTAAGCAAGGTAGAGAGGAGGGTAGAGAAAGATACTGGCGATGCAGTCTCTCTATCTGTTGGGGCATCAGTGCCTGGCGTAGTCTCTGATGGAAAGGCAGTGCCAGATCCACTAGGGGATGCTGTGGACGTAACTGTCTCTACTAGATCTGGCAGATCTATGAATATGCTCACATCTTAGCTCACTCTTATCTCCTCAACCTGTGCTGCTATCAACTCCTCGTCGGTTTCTGCATCCGACTCTGCTTATGTTGCACCACCCCTTTGCACATATCTGGTGGTCTCAGGAACATCCTTATTATCTGATCTCTCTATGAGTGAAGTGAAGTCGGTAGACTTAAGGTAATCTACATCCTTCCGCAAACTTGCAATCTCAGCTTTTAGGACCGTCACCTCAGAGGTTTCCCGGTGTCTGCTCTCAAAAGTCATAACTCTCACTATCAAGGCATCAACAGAAGTCTGAATGGGAGTAAGTGCTGATAGTATGGCGCTGTCAATAATCTCTGGAACAGACCCTTCAAGTCTGGTGGCTCTCACATCAGCTGAATAGGCCAACTGCCCCATCTTCAAGATCATGAACTGATGATTCTGGCAAGCTGGGAGGATGAGGAAGCACTTGGAGCCTGTGAGAAAGAAGTAGAAGGAGCTGGTATACCTGAGGGTTCAGAGGTTGGGGTGGACGAAGGTGTTTTTGCTGATAATAAGTCAATATTGACCTTTAGAGAATTATCTGCTGGGGTTGCTCGTTTCCTATCATCTTCCTCTAGTGTAAATTCGGCCTCTATATGCTGGATATCAGTGGAGGAAGACGAAGTAACCTCTGTATCACTGACAGGATCTCAGGGTACTCTAACATGCCGGCATAATTCGGTGACCAGAACAGGAAAGGGCAGAGACGTCTGCATCTGTTTGGCTCTAACGGCCATCTTCTATGAAACCAGTAGCCCTAAGTCGATCCGCCTCCTATCCATGATAGACCCAAGGCAAGAAGCCTTAGGATGCCGTAGAATGGACTCATTTTGGGATGGCATGATAGTGTTGCTGATGAAACCAAACCAGTACCGGGAGGCAATGTTCATGTCCCTCTTCTCAATCTGAGCTCCTGTATCCATCCACCTCAGGGTGGTGTTAGAGATCATCGGAGCTAGCTAACCTTTCAAGTCATCCAGGAAGTGAGCAGTAGGCAAACCCTGGTAGGGCAGTACCGAGTGCAGCGGTCGACCCAATACAGTATTAATATGCTCGCTGTGACACTCCACTTCCTTGACTCTGACCATAACAGACTTCACCGGTCAGAACTCACTAGCCTTTTTCTTATTTTTTGGTACCAACTCCCCATAAGCTAGGTAGAATTCCCGAACACAGGAAGGGATGTAAGAGCCCCGTGGTCTAGTGAACTGCTCGAACTCGTCATACCTTAGGGTGTCAAGCACCTCAGCATGCTTACCTTCCAAACCCTCCACAGATAGTAATTTTTCTTCTAGAATGGTTCATAAACCATAGACTTTTAGTATATTCAGCAACCTGGGTGGAGGTGGAGCTACAAGGAGTGCAGGAGCCGCTAGAGGTGGTGCTGGAGTTGGAACTAATTCGGTAGTTGGGGAGTGGCAGCGGAAGGGGTTCCGGTGGCTGTGGGTTGATTTCTAGCCCTAAGTTCCTCCCTTTGGTTTATCAAAGGTTCCTCATCCTCCGTCTCAGAAACAGCTAGTTCAACATTTGTGCCCTTCCTAGTGATGTGCTTTTTTCGTTTGCCTTAATCTTCCGATGGACGATCTTGCTTTCTTTTCTGTGAAGGACGTGATCCTCCTTCATTGATTGTAATTCCGGTTGCCTTTTTATGAGGTGGTGCATTTAGATTTGTGCATACCATATCTGCAAAAGTTTGTGATTAGGCAGAAGAACAATCACACTAAAACACAAAAAATCTAAAGCAGAAAGGTTTGTTGATCAATCGGTGAATCGCCAAATCTCTTTAGTGAGCTAGGTCGAACTCGCCGAATGGATTAGCTTGAAATCTAGGCAAATAAGAGATGAAAATTTCTATTTGGTGAGACGCCGACTAATTTCGGCTATGACGAACTAGTCCGCCAAAAGATACAGTGAAAGAGGGTAGAGGAGGCATGCGAAAGGTGGTCTGAAGTCCTAATAGCGAGTCGCTGACTACCTTCGGCGACCATGGATGTGTCCGCCGAAAGTTACAGATCTCTCAAAACTATGGACATGAATGAAGAGTGATATAAGATCAGTAGGCGAACCGCCGAATTGTTTGGCGAGCACGACCCAGCTCGCCGAATGATTCACCATGCCTATTTTTCAATCCATTTCTTAGAATCGACCATACAAGCACTAAAAACGAAATTAAAGCATGCACACACGAAATTCACACAAGACCCATACTTCCCATCATTCCGGAATACTCAGACTTCTTCCAGTCCTGCCAAATTTTAGCCATTTAACTACGATCACCTTTAAGAATGTCGTCACCCATTATTTTGTTGAGTAATTTTCGTTGTTCAGCACAAATGTGGGCCATTTAGGTTTTACCCCACCAATATAACGACAATCAAGCAACACCCAGTACAAACTCAATCAAATTAAAGCACAAACAACAAGGCATTCGACTATTAAAATATTTCAGGCAATTAAGCTCGAATTACTCATAGTATATCAACTTATTTTTATCAGATATTCCTAGCACACGTCATCCTGATACTACAATTGTAAAAGAGTGCAAAAACTTTTAAGATAACTTCGAGGTTTTATGGACTAACATTTAATGCCGATCAAATTGCTTTTTGAAATGCTAGGCAGTAAAGAGATCCAACCCCAAGCACTATTTACCAATTGAAATACTAATGGAAAGGTAAAAATCTAAGAATAAGTACCTTTGGTGTGATTTTGAGGAGTTTAAGAAAATGGAAAGTGAGAGCTTCAAACATTTTAACTTTCTGCCTTTACATAACCGTTCAGTGCTCTGTCATTCGGGGAATTAGTCTTATCGCCGATAAAATTGGCAACGCGCCAACGGCGGGTTAAGTCGGAGTCGCCGATAGATTCGGCGACTCCCCCACTGGGTACTTGGCTCACCAACTTGCACTTCTCAACACCTTTCTCATTTACCCTACAAAACCAGCACACCATTATTTGAACAAAATAATTAAAAGCAGTAAAACCCTGGGTTGCCTCCCAAGAAGCGCCTTATTTTACGTCGTGGCACGACGTCTCACTCTCCGTTATTGGGGTTTTCCCAGTGTCACTAGGTGACCCCAATATGTCATTTGGGTGGAGATGAGGCACTGCAAACCTTAGGAGTGACCTGATTATCTGGATTGATCTAGAGTGGGATCCAATCATTTGATGCAGCACTTCAATATTCTCTTTCATTTCTTCCAACACCCGATCCTGATTGGTGACCTTTTGGAGAATGATTTGAAGTGTGTCCTCGACACGATTTTCTCTCCCATTTCTACTCTTCCTCCGCTCATGAGGGGTTATATACCTCCCCTTGTTGTTGCATTAGACTTCCACCTCTGAGAGTTTGGTGGCCAGTTCGTTTAGCTGAGATGCGAATGTGGTCAGCATGAGGTCCTTTTGGACTTCTTGGCTCATTTCCACCAACTTGCCACTACTTTGCTCAGCCATGTTCATCTAATTGGATAACTCAACGAAAAACAAAACTAAAAGTAAAGTTAGTGAACTACAACTAAAAAAAACAAAAGCTCTACTAATCTAAAAATTCTCAAATAACACTACTCCCCGGCAACGGCCCCATTTTGATGTTTTTCGTAACCAACGACACTAACCTATGGCATGAGTGTCTACGATCGTCGATAGTATAGTAACCCAACTAAAGATTGGGGTCGTATCCCAAGGGAGTGGTTTTGAGAATTGATAGAAAAATAAAATTAAGCTCTAACTAGTCGTAGCTAAAGAAATTAACGAACAAAAACATGGTAAATAAAGGGGGTGACACGAAAGTGTCAAATATCGGTTTGCGGGTTTTATTACAAGTAGTAAAAGCAGCAAAAATTAACTAGAAACTCAAGTATAGGGAAATGTTCTTGGGGTGTAACCGCAATACAAGTTGAGATAAATAGTTGGGTACATGCTTTTGATAAGAAATTTGTAAGATAATAGTGACTAGGCTAAGCTTTAAATGGAAATAAGTTCCCTCTCGGGAAACTTACCCCATTTCAAATGTGTTCCTCTCAGACATCCATTTACCGCATGAAGACCAGCCTACGCCTTACCCCACTCACTCTCTCGAGCTGAGTGTTAGGATATGGGACTAGGGCTCACCCTCTCGGGATGAACACCATGTCGACCCATTCATTAGGCCATCAGTCTAGTGGTCTTGGTTTCGCGACCTCCCTCTTGGGCAAGCCGAAAACACATGAGTAACTTTGTATATGCAACTACAAACCCATTAGATTAAACCACAGCCACTAGGTGAAATTACCATTAAACTACATCTAACCTATCAGCAAGCAAGACCCAACAATAATATCATATTTGCTAAATCACACCCCAAGAATGGGGTTTTTTGCCACACATCAAGACATAACAAAATACACCTAAAATGATAGTAAAATCAAATGGGTATAAGAAATTAAACCTTAATTTAAGCAAAGGAATAAGAATAGAGAAGACCCACTTCAAACTTGGGGAAGATGAACTCCTTTCTTCAAGTTCGATGGACACATCCCCAGTTATGGATGCAGATGCACTACTTGCAGAGGTACATTTGCCTACTCCGCCCCCTGGGCCTTCAGGTACATCTAGTGTTTCCCCTTCTATTACTCCCAGTTCCTCTACTGCTCTTGTGCACCCCCCCCAGATATGGTACTATTGCTGCTGGCCAACATCCACTTACCCTGGCTGAACTTTTACGGATAGGGCAGCTAGCCCATTCTGCAGATCGACGTGGCGCCAGACTTGAGGCCTCCATTCCTGGCATAATTGAGAGGGCCCTTGCTGATGTTGTAGCATTCTTGAGTGCGGATATTGATGCCCTTGCGGCAAGGATAGCAGTGTGCGAGTGTGGCCAAGGGGCCACTGAGGAGGTGACGGCTCTAAAGGCCGCTATTGTTGCGCTGAGGAGAGATATAGACCAGTTGAAGTCCACCGACATGTTTATGATTTTTTGTATGGTGGATATCCTAAATGTGCCAGTTGAGCCAGATCCGGCTACCACCGGAGATGATGTTCGAGCTGAGGAGGTAGCTGATCCTGAGTCTAAGGCTGAGGCGGATGAGGAGATACTTGGGGATGTTGAGGAGGTCTCGCTTACGGAGACTGAGGAGGCCATGGTAGATCCTGCTGTGCAGACTTCTTTGGCAGACACACCCTTGGTTGACCCTAGTAGATCGAGTGTTGTTGATGTGACTCCAGGCACTGATGCCCAAGTTTAGAGTGTTGCACCGAGAATTGATGCCTCGATAGATGGAGCGACTGTGTAGACAGGATCCCTCTTTACCTCTCTCTATCCTCTTTTATTGATTTTTAGATGTTTTTGTTTGATTTGAGGACAAATTGCCTTTTGTTTGTGGTGGGGTGAGGTATTTTTATACCTACCTCTTCTGTTGATGATAATTTATGTATATATTGTGTTTTGACACTGTTTTTGTGGACGTTTGAGCTTGTGGCTCCTTATTTTGAATGTAAATGATTTTTGGACCCTTCCAAAAAAATTTGCCACTCTTTTTTATCGTGTTTGAATGTGGTTGTTCTCGTGCAAATTTGATTATTGGTTATGATCAATACCGATGACTTGAATAGTGCTCTCAATCGAACAAACATGAATGTACGGCTACGATGAGGCCAAATAAAGTTGCATAGGCAATATATGAACTCTTTGCATCTCATTCTGACTAGTCGATTGTCAAATTGAGTCACTTGTGATGAACATCGCATAGTAGCGAAAGTGTGGAGTCTTGTTTGACATTGGTGTCAATGCCTTGTGTGATAAGCTTATCGTGAACCATGTGTGATAACACCTAGAATTTTCCCCATTGGTCCGGTTGACCAAGTGATGTGAACTCTTGAAATGATCTTAGGCAATAATTTCAAAGAGTTAAACAATTTGACATTATACTTCTTTTGTGGCTTACCTTGTGAGTGTGATATTTGCTTGAACATCCTTTGAGCCTTATTCATTTATTGAAAGAAACTTGATGAAATTGTGACCTTTATTTATCCCTTCACCCGTAATCCTCATGAGATGTGGTTTGTTTGAATAACAAACTTAAGCCAAAAGCCTAAGTTGGGGGTGTGGTGAAAAGAGAAGATAAATCAAGAAATGTGAAGGAATTCCCCTCTACCTATGGTTTTGAAAAAGATAGAACCCCTCCATACAAAAAAAAAAAAAAAAAAAAAAA